>OY744543.1:79375910-79398410 GCA_963556195.1 Sepiola atlantica | reverse complement strand
GAAAGGCTGTGGGCAATGCAATTCCGGGTAAGATGCAAGTTGAAAGGAAAGGAACAAAAACAATAAAAATAAATCGAATACGATATAAGACTTACTATTTATTTTTCCTTTTTTTTCCTTTTTTTTTTTTTTTTTTCTTACATAACAGCAAGAGTGTTTTAGCTGTCCGGGTGATTAAAAATCACTATTTGATATTTCGGGAAAAGACATCCCTTTTTCAAAAATAATTAGACCAGAAGAAGAATAATATTTTATTCTTCTCCGACTGTGTAGAGAATAATACAAAACAAAATGGCTGCCAGATATAGACCGCAGCAAAAAACAGTTTCACAGGGAATATAAATTAAGTTAAGTTTTATTTTAATATTATGTTAAATATATGATTGGTGTTTAGAATATTAGTGTAATGTTGGTTAGGTGTATGGTGTTCGATAAACTGTTATTTTTGATAATATATATTGTATCATTTTTTTTTATTTTTTTTTTTTTTTTTTTTTATATTTGAATATTTACTTTGTTTTATCTTCGTATTTTTATTTTGTTTATCTTTCTATCGTAATTTAAGAATTTTAATATAAATTAAAGTAATTAGTCTCATATTTTAAATATTCTAGATCTATCTACTTATCGATTTCGATTATCATCTATTAAAGAAGTGTTATTAATTACTAATTGTGAGTTTCGTCAAATTAGATTAACGAATTAACTTATTAACTTGAGATATTTATTATAAGATAAAGGGGAGTAACTCTGGATTTTTTAAAATATTTTTTTTATAATTAATTTTTTTAATTTTTTTTTTTAATTTTTTAATTTAAAAAAATTTTTTTTTTTTTATTTTTTTTTGGTGGAGATCTGTATAACAATATTAGTATATATATACAACATATATACACAAATGCATATATACATATATATATACATATCTATGTATTATTGTTTGTTTAATTGTTTATCTATATATATTCATCAATTTCTTTACATATTTGTTTGTTTGTTTTTTTTTTTTTTTTTTTGTTTTTTTTTTTTTTTTATTTATTTATTTATTTTTTTTTTTTATTATTATTATTTACTTGTTTAATTTATTTTATGAATTATTTATTTAATATTTGCATGTTATTTGTATACATTCTATATGTGTTTGGATTTATTAATTAATAATGCTAGGTTATGGAGTGACTTATTTTGGTGGGTTAGACGAGTATGCTGAATATGGTTTTTGGTTTGTGGTTGAAAGTGTGTAAGGATGGAAGTTCATATGGGGAGGGGCCTGTTTGATTGTTTGGGTGTATGGTGAGTTTATTATGGGAGGTGAGTAATGATTGAAGTGGTGGAAACGGACTCTGTTAAGTGTTAGATATGGGGGTTGGTTGGTGGATGGGGGGTAGATATTATAGAATGAAAGGTGAGTAGAGCTCGTGACGTTGATTGAGTGAGGGGTTTAATCTGGAGATGAGGATTGATTCTGTGATTCTAAGGTCACCGATGTTTCTGACAGACGCTAAGATGGAGACGTGAATATCGCGCTGAGTGTTTGAGCAAATCTCTATGTGTTTGTGGAAAGAGGATATACGGGTATTCAAGTGCTCCTTTATGCGCAAGTGTAGCAGTCTTGTAGTGTTGCCGATGTAAAATTTTTTGCATTTATTACACTGTAGTTTGTAAACACAGTTAGTGCGAAGGCACAGACCTGTGTTGGAGATAGGGCAATTGGCCAGGGAGCAGGGTTCGGGTGTGTGGTTAGTGTGTTTATTAGATAGATGTTGGCGTAAGGAGGTGCCAGTATGTGTTAGTTGTATGTTAAGGTTTTCCTTATGTATTGCCTTGCGGATGGAGGTGGTGATCTTATCGCTGAAGAAAGGGAGTTTTAAGAAGCATGTGTTAGCGAGGGTGCGGTGTCTACGTGTTTTGGGCTTATTTAGGTGGGCTATGGTGGGGGCGGGGTAGCCATTATTTTGGAGGGTTTGGTGGAAGTTTTTAGTGTGTGATATTTTGTCAGCAGCAGAAGAGCATTTATTTTGTATTCGGGTAATTTCATTATGGGCATAACTTAATTTGGCTTTTGTGGGCAGGGCAGACTTATAGTGTATGAAAAGGTTTTTGCAGGCAGGTTTCCTATAGAAGTTAGTGTGTATAGAGCCATCTTCGGTGATGTTAAGGTTGAAATCAAGGAGAGAGAGTGAGCCGGACTCGTTTGGGTGTTCTATGGTGAATTGTATGTGGGGGTCGGTGTTGTTGAATGTGTTGAATATTTGTGTGGCTTCGTCTTGAGAGGATGTAAGGATTAGAATGTCATCTATATATCTGGAGAAGAATATATAGGAGAGGCAGGAGTTAAGTGCTCGTTGTTCTAACCGGTTCATGTAGGTGATGGCTAAGAGACCGGAAAGGCTAGAACCCATGGGGAGGCCGGAGATTTGTTTGAAAGTGTGCTGCTGAAAGGTAAAGTATGTGTTGTCGATGATGATGTATAAGAGATTGTGAATGTCAGTAGGTGTTAGTCCGAAGAGCTCTAGGTTGTCAGAGGAAGATATGTGGTCGGTGATGAGGTCTATGGCTGGGTGTGCGGGTATTGAGGTGTAGAGGGAGATTACGTCTAGGCTAAATATATAGTTGTTAGTTTGTAGTTGTTGGTGTTGGAGTGAGTGTAGTCTGCTAATTACTTGGTCGGAGCTGCTGACATGTGCGGGGAAGGTGGAGAGTAGTGGTTTGAGTAGTTGAGAGAGAAGCCAAGAGATTTTATAGAGTGGTCCTTCAATACTAGAGACTATAGGTCTAATTTGTGTGTGTGTGTTGGTCTTGTGTGTTTTAATGAGGTGGTAGAAGGTGGGAAGTCTGCTATTTTTGGTGGTGAAGTTGATTTTGTATTTTTTGGGGAGGTTACGTGTGAGACAGATTTGGGACCAGGTGTTGTTAATGGAGTTTTGGACTAATGTGGCTGAAATGTTGGGGGCGGGGGTGTATAGGTTGTTGTTGTTAAGATGTTCGAGAGCGAGTATGTTGTATGAGTCTTGAGAGATGATACAGAATTCCTTACCTTTATCAGAGGGTAAGTAAACTAGGTTTTTATTTTTCAGGTTTTCTAGGGTAAGGCGTTGGGATCTGGTGATGTTAGGGGTGATGTGGGGTTGTTCTTGTTGGAGTATATCAAGGATCCTCTGTTTTAATCTAGAAAGTTTTTGATCAAGTAGGTGGTTACTAGGTGGTGGGTGTAGTGGGTGGTCAAGCTGGTAGACAGGGAAGGAATTAGTAGTGTTGGTTGTATTATTAGGGATGTCTAGGGTAGGTTGATTAAATGCTGTGAGCCATTTGAGGTGATAAGCTGTTCTACAGAATTGAGTCTCGATCTTAAGTTTTGTGTGGTCGTTTAGCTTTTGGGTGGTGATGAATTTGGGGCCAAGGCTGAGAAGCTCAGTCTCGGCAGTAGTAAGGGAGCCGGTGAGGTCAGTGACCATGGGGGGGCTAGTGAGGTGGTTGTTGGAGTTGTAGGTTCTGGTGGTCCTAGTGTTCTTGGTGATGTGAGGTTGAGAATATTTCTGGGAAAGCCAAGTGAATTTCCGTTTAAGTCGGTTTTTCTCGAGGTTGAAGCAATGGTGATAGGCATCATTGACAGCCGTAGATATGTTGTGTGTTGATTGTTCTGTGGGTGTGGATAGTGAGGAGTTGATCTCTGTGATGGTGTAGACACCGCACCCTCGCTAACACATGCTTCTTAAAACTCCCTTTCTTCAGCGATAAGATCACCACCTCCATCCGCAAGGCAATACATAAGGAAAACCTTAACATACAACTAACACATACTGGCACCTCCTTACGCCAACATCTATCTAATAAACACACTAACCACACACCCGAACCCTGCTCCCTGGCCAATTGCCCTATCTCCAACACAGGTCTGTGCCTTCGCACTAACTGTGTTTACAAACTACAGTGTAATAAATGCAAAAAATTTTACATCGGCAACACTACAAGACTGCTACACTTGCGCATAAAGGAGCACTTGAATACCCGTATATCCTCTTTCCACAAACACATAGAGATTTGCTCAAACACTCAGCGCGATATTCACGTCTCCATCTTAGCGTCTGTCAGAAACATCGGTGACCTTAGAATCACAGAATCAATCCTCATCTCCAGATTAAACCCCTCACTCAATCAACGTCACGAGCTCTACTCACCTTTCATTCTATAATATCTACCCCCCATCCACCAACCAACCCCCATATCTAACACTTAACAGAGTCCGTTTCCACCACTTCAATCATTACTCACCTCCCATAATAAACTCACCATACACCCAAACAATCAAACAGGCCCCTCCCCATATGAACTTCCATCCTTACACACTTTCAACCACAAACCAAAAACCATATTCAGCATACTCGTCTAACCCACCAAAATAAGTCACTCCATAACCTAGCATTATTAATTAATAAATCCAAACACATATAGAATGTATACAAATAACATGCAAATATTAAATAAATAATTCATAAAATAAATTAAACAAGTAAATAATAATAATAAAAAAAAAAAATAAATAAATAAATAAAAAAAAAAAAATAAAAAAAAAACAAAAAAAAAAAAAAAAAAAAAACAAACAAACAAATATGTAAAGAAATTGATGAATATATATAGATAAACAATTAAACAAACAATAATACATAGATATGTATATATATATGTATATATGCATTTGTGTATATATGTTGTATATATATACTAATATTGTTATACAGATCTCCACCAAAAAAAAATAAAAAAAAAAAATTTTTTTAAATTAAAAAATTAAAAAAAAAAAATTAAAAAAATTAATTATAAAAAAAATATTTTAAAAAATCCAGAGTTACTCCCCTTTATCTTATAATAAATATCTCAAGTTAATAAGTTAATTCGTTAATCTAATTTGACGAAACTCACAATTAGTAATTAATAACACTTCTTTAATAGATGATAATCGAAATCGATAAGTAGATAGATCTAGAATATTTAAAATATGAGACTAATTACTTTAATTTATATTAAAATTCTTAAATTACGATAGAAAGATAAACAAAATAAAAATACGAAGATAAAACAAAGTAAATATTCAAATATAAAAAAAAAAAAAAAAAAATAAAAAAAATGATACAATATATATTATCAAAAATAACAGTTTATCGAACACCATACACCTAACCAACATTACACTAATATTCTAAACACCAATCATATATTTAACATAATATTAAAATAAAACTTAACTTAATTTATATTCCCTGTGAAACTGTTTTTTGCTGCGGTCTATATCTGGCAGCCATTTTGTTTTGTATTATTCTCTACACAGTCGGAGAAGAATAAAATATTATTCTTCTTCTGGTCTAATTATTTTTGAAAAAGGGATGTCTTTTCCCGAAATATCAAATAGTGATTTTTAATCACCCGGACAGCTAAAACACTCTTGCTGTTATGTAAGAAAAAAAAAAAAAAAAAAGGAAAAAAAAGGAAAAATAAATAGTAAGTCTTATATCGTATTCGATTTATTTTTATTGTTTTTGTTCCTTTCCTTTCAACTTGCATCTTACCCGGAATTGCATTGCCCACAGCCTTTCAAAAACTTACTACTACTATACCCAGCAATGCTTCAAGCAAACTACCATTCTCTACTATATATATATATATATATATATAACTAGTTATGCGTGGTCCTGAGCGTTTGTCTCGGGATTCGAGCCCATGCGACCGCTTGTAACCGCCACTCCTACACTGATGAGGGTAATAGAGCCCGAAACGACGTCGTCTGCAGGTAGAAATCACTTTAATAAAATATTATAGTATATATATATATATATATATATATATATATATATATATATATATATATATATATATATGTAAAAATAAAAATGGAATAAAGAATAAGCAATTCAACAACTAACAAAAATAAACTCAAAAACTCATGTTGTAAAGTTCCACCGAGATATTTCGGCCGTAGATACGACCATTTTCGATCAGTTAATAAACTTTATTTCAAAACGGAAAAGTTTTCAAATTTATACAGAGAATGCGATTGGAAGAAAATGTCACGTGTAGAGAACAACAAAACGGGGAGAAAAAGGAATGCGAGGAATGTTATGAAAATATATATATATATATAATTACTCTAACTCAAATAATAATAGAAAGTGCGGATACGTAACAGATTAATCGTATTTGTTCCCACGTGTAAGAATAAGGTTGTGTTTATTCAGTTGACGCATTTAAAATTGGGGATCACAAAATTCCTGTCAAACAAAGCGAGTGACACCGATGTACATACATATATAATATATATATTTTTATATATTGTATTACAGAAGAGAGAGTAAGATAATACTTTAAAGATATAAATAATATCTTTAACGAGTAGACTATCAGGATAAACACAAAGCTCAACATAATGTATAGAGGAATAATATTAATTGAATGACATAATAAAATGAGAAATTAATCAGATTTTATTAAAGTTCACTCCTTGTTTTTAACTTTTATATAATCTGATTAATTTCTCATTTTATTATGTCATTCAATTAATATATATATATATATATATATATATATATATATATATATATATATATATATGTGTGTGTGTATGTGTGTGTTTGCGTATGCTTTACGCGGAAATATTAATCACACATGATTAGACGAGCATCTCTGTGTATGCATTTTAATCACTGCATGCACGAACAGAGTGTAATCTTAGAGGCAAGCCAGTTTTTCCTTTAATAATAACAATAATTAATAATCCATAACAATTGCCTATATCTTTGTTTGCATTATATATATATATATATATATATATATATATATATATATATATATATATATAGAGAGAGAGAGAGAGAGAGAGAGAGAGAGAGAGAGAGAGAGAAAGAGGGAGAAAGATTGAGTTTAGGTTGTTTTCGGGAAAATTCGAATTAAATCTGTAAAAACCCCGCTTGCCTCTCAGATTACGCTCCGCTCGTGTGTGCAGTGATTAAAATGCGTACGCAGAAATGCACGTGTGCTCACGCGTGATTAATCCATCCGCATAAAACATACGCGAAAAGAAAAACACAGTAAAAATGAACAAAAAAAAAACACAGTAAAAAAGAACAAAAAAAAAACAAACAAATAATCCTGTAATTTCAAGCACTGGGTTACACGGAGCAAATACCGAACGTCGCACCAATTGGTTCGCTTCTAATCACACGCGCATAAGAAGAATATAGTAAGAGGAACCTAGAAGGCACTCCAGAAAAACATTCGACTCTGAGTCAGAAAATGGAAAAGTTTTGTATTTTTATTTCAAATAATTTCTTTAAAACAAATAAATATGCAAAATATAATTTTCAGCAAAATAGTTTTTAAATAAATGAAACGAATGTGTCTCTTCATTATGTATTCATTGAAAGTTATAATAATTTAAATCTAAAAAAATACCATTTTCTCTTAACGTAAAATAATTATCAGTGTAATAATTTTATCGCAATGAAACGGAATTTTAAACATTTTAATTCATTTAATTATTTATTTGAACAATTTTTATTTATTTTTTTTTTATTTATCTATTTTTTTTATTATTTATTTTTTAGTATTTATTTATTTATTTTATTTAAAAAAAAATTATTTATCTAAATCAATTTTTAAAAAAGACAAAAAGTATATTTCTTGTTACTGTAAAAATAATCGTAAGTAAAATTAATATAATTTTTTATATTTATGTTTTTTTAATTCTATACAATTAAATAGGTATGAAATAAAACGAATACAAAGAGTATGGTATTAAAAACTAGTAAAGATGACAGAAGGCAATTATAGAACAATTCATAGATATTTTACCTTAGCGACACCAGTTAATTTTCTTAAGTGGAAGGTGATAACGTCCGTACAAACGTACTATTATATAACCTAGAAGAATATCTTCCCCGGGACAGGTAACATTAATTCTCTTAACAGAACAGATTTGAACCAGTTTTATGTCCCATTACGAAGATTAAAATCCAGATATAATTATACTAAACTTTGTGTCTAGAATCTTTATTCTAATTTCCATCAAACTCCATTGCATAATTTTCATTCTGGAAAACTTCCAAAATATAACTGAAGAAATTGAAATTCAGAAAAGTTTTAGTACAGAGTTTCACTGCATTTAAATTTTGTAATTTGAAACGGTTTTTGAAACCAGTAAAATGCAGAGACACTTTTTTGACATTTATTTAAATTCAAATTTTCGATTCACACAGGAATCTTCATCAGACACTTTTTGTTCTTTTCCTTGTTTTAAACAACTGAAGCACCAGATCAAGCGACACCATGTCGTTTACAAAAAAAAGGAAGAAAAAAATGTCTATTATCCTGATGAAGATCCTTGTGTGAATCGAAAATTTGAATTCAAATAAACTGTGTTCTACACACCCTAATGATTATTTATTTCGTTTGGGAATGAATCCTGTACATACAACTATATAAACACATAAACAACTTGATAGACCACATATTGAATTAGAAACCATTCGAATAGATCACGCACACTGGAGATTGTAGATTGAGATTTCGCAATCCTTGCCTCATTGTAGACTTCACGCACATAAAATCTTACAGGGATAGCCATCGTATCTCGAGCCTGAAAGTTGTGTTATTATTATTTGCCTGTAAGAGACACTCCTTTTATTGAAAAGACAGAAATTGGAAAAGCGCCGAAAATTGAAACGAAGCGATACGAAAAAAAGCTTTCAGAACTTTCTTTTTTTTTAAATATCGTTCGTTCGACCGAAGAATCTTGAGGCTGTTTTTAACCGAGTATTTTGTTGTTGGCGTTGTTATTTTACTTAACAATTATCTACATATGATTCACTCATCCGAGTATAAAAACCGTTCAGCCGTAACGGAATCGTCTGCTTTCTTGAGAAGGAGATTCAACGATATCTCGGTTAGGTTCCGCCATCTTGTCACCGTCTCTAACTGCTCGTAATTGCAGCTAATGTCCAAATCGATATACACAAAACTTTTGTGTTTTTTATGTTATTTTGATTATTTAATTCATATATATATATATATATATATATATATATATATATATATATATATATATATATATATATACATACACACACACACACACACACACACATATATATATATATATATATATATATATATATATATATAAATAAAATGTTTGTTATTGTTTGGTTTCCTCTTTTTTAATTTAAGAATATTTTATGGTTTTCTTTTTCATTCCTTACTTTTTAATGTAAAAATGCAACGGCGGAAAAATATTTAGAGGATTGCTTGTCCGATTTAAAAGGGAAAAGAAGATTCCGTCATGCGAATAGAAGCTTTCAAATGATGGAACCACTTTATCATACACAGATGTTGAGCGGGAAAAATGAGAGCGTATTTCTTTTTATCAGCAATTCGACGTTCCTTTCAAAAATGTTAATTACAGTTCGTTTTTTTTTTCAATCTATATACCTGTATGATATATATATATATATATATATATATATATATATATATATATATATATATTTGTATAGAAGAATTAGTACAACATTCGTACCGGCGGTTTCAAGCACAGAAGGGCTCTGTTCAGCTTATGTTGTCATGAAGAGAGCCGGATGGCTAAGTTCTTCTGTGCTTGAAACCACCGGTACGAATGTTGTCCTAATTTTTCTGTACCAATATATATATATATATATATATATATATATATATATATATATATATATATATATATATATATATAGTCTAAAGAAGCTTTGAGTTATTTTAAACAAAATAAAAAAAGAAGAAAAATGCAGTTAAATTCCCAGAGAAACTAACTAAATCCAAAATAGTGCAGACTTAACATTCGTTGGAAAATTTATAAATAAATAAAAAATATAATAGTAAGTAAATAAAATAAATAGGGGGATTAAGTATCTAACAGTAAAACAAAAACAGGAGAGCTTAACGTAAGCATCTAATATTAACACGGGGATCATCAGCTGTTTACCATGTAACTGTTTCGGAGATTTAAAAACAGGACAGTTATAATATTCATGGCTCTCCAATGGTACTGATCAAACTACCATTTCCCCAATAATAAAAAATCGGATATATATATATATATATATATATATATATATATATATATCATACAGGTTTATAGATTGAAAAAATAAATATTACGCTCTTAATTTTTAATTTTAATTCTCAATTAATCGAGCACGCTGCTGGGATTTTTCCTGCTATATTTCAAAGTAGTTATATATATATATATATATATATATATATATATATATATATATATATATATATATATATACTTCGGACACAAATCAAAACTATGGCAGATCATCGGACAATCCCCCGCCCCCGAAACTAAGAATCTGATTCGGAGTATTGACAGGATCTACCAAAGGATATTCAAACATAAGTATATATATATATATATATATATATATATATATATATATATATATATATATATATATATATACTAGCAGGGGTACCCGGCGTTGCCCGCCCCCGTCCCCGCATTCTCTGCTAGCAAAGGTGTAATTATCCCTGTCTTTTCCGGGGCAACAGCCGTGTCTTCCACGGTTGCCCTCTCATCCCTTACCATTTGACAGTCGACCCCCTTTCTCTCGCCCTACTATCTTCCCACTCTCTTTTCACCCTCTTCAGGCAAAAGTGTGTTCTCTCGGTCGCCTCCTCATCCGGTCGCCCCCTTTCTTTCTCCCCACTGTCTTCTCGGTCGCTCTCCCTCACCCCCTCTCCCGGTTGCCTGAGGCAAAAGTTAGTACTAACCCTGTCTCCCTTTATCCCTTCGATGTATATTTAGGCTATCGTGAAAAAAATCGTGATAATCGACTGGGATCGAACCCTAAAACATTAGATCTGGGACTTTCGTCCATAACCACAGAAACACGGAAGCGAGTATAAAATATCTCGAAAAATAAATCAAACGAAGCCTGAAACTGTCTAACTGTGTTCTTATGTAAATGTTGGCCAGTTTATTCATCGTTTTCAATCCTCTCATAATATAGTTCCCCATCTAACTTAAAATCTCATTACGCCTTATTGTTGAGTGGCTCTTGGCCTTGGTAAGAGGTGACACATTTGTATTTTATTAATAGTAAGTTATGAAAATATATTTATGGCAATTAAGCTACAAAGAGGCGACTTAGCCTGACGGTTCCTGGCCGGGATGAATCACGGATGCCTGTGTTTTGCTTATTTGCCATAAATATACTGGGCTTCCCAATTTTGGATACTGTAAGTTCATGGCTTGCATTTTCTTTTTGTTTTTATTGTTACACGTAACAATACTTCAAAGCTTTACAGGCGCGAACCTTTCAGACTTCTCTGATGGTGGGGCACTTAGGTCTTCATTTGTGAATTTCGAGGGTGCCGAACTGACCGAAATACTATAAAAGAGTATACAGATTTCTGAGTATCCCTTTTTTATTATGCAGATGTCTTCTTATTTTTTGTATTTTGTTTATCGTTTTTGTGTAAAAAAAAGACAACAACGTCTGTCTTTTAGGGCTGTTTCACTCAATTTGGTTTAAATCGTCGCCACCTAGGTGGCGCACATAGTATTAGTTCGGTTTCAGTCCTGGTGGGCCTGCATGAAGAAAAAACAAAAACAAACTACACAATTCTCTTTTATCTATTATCGCTATCTCCTGCATATATATATATATATATATATATATATATATATATATATATATATATATATATATATATATATAAACAGCTGTTATTTTCATCAGAAGGAGATTTACGTAGACAATTCCTTTTAAGAAATTGGTGGGGGAAAGTAAGGTCCTTGAAAACATGTGAGACAATTCAGACGGCGAAATGCGTAAAAAAAATGGCGGGAAAATTTTTTCAGATTGACTACGTGGATTCTTTCAGCTTCTGTTTATGTCGATTATGATAATTCTGAAAAAGGACATTATGTTAGAAATCTAAGTATAGTAAAGACGACATATGTATCTATAGTTGTGTGTTTTCATGTACAACTATTGTATGTACACCTATATCTTTCCCAACAGAGCAACGAGCTATATATATATATATATATATATATATATATATATATATAGCACTAGACAAAGTGAAAGAATAAAATTAGGTGCGACTCAAATTTTATTTGCATTCAATGTTCAAGCAAATTAAAGATATTAGGTGCCTCTTATATCTTTTGTTGTATTAACTTTATATATATATATATATATATATATATATATATATATATATATATATATATATATATATCTATTAATAATGGAGTTTATGTGTCTGTCTGTCTGTCTGTCTGAAGCCGAAACTCCAGTATGACTATTTTACTGAAACTAATCTTTTTGAAATTCTTTATATACTGTCACCAAAAGTAGTTCAGACACCAGATGGGTGTGGCCATTAACATAAGTCATTCATTTAAACCTTCAATTAAATTCATATTTACAAATATAAACTTATAACTGCTATTATCAAATTTACATATGTATTTACAATATTTTCCGATAAGGTTATATAAATAAATATTATTCATACAATTAATTAAACCCATTTTCATCATAACCGGCGTGTTTTCTAAACCATTTCAATGCGAGTACTGTTAAAATTGGAAAGTCATTGGCTGTTTAATAAGTTATGTCCTCCCTCCCTCCGGTAATTAAATATGGCGATCTGATTAAGCAGCAAATTGGCTGTTTAATTAGGGGTGTCCTCCCTCCCTCCGGTAATTAAATATGGCGATCTGATTAAGCAGCAAATTGGCTGTTTAATTAGGGGTGTCCTCCCTCCCTCCGGTAATTAAATATTGCGATCTGATTAAGCAGCCAATTGGCTGTTTAATCAGGGGTGTCCTCCCTCCCTCCGGTAATTAAATATGGCGATCTGATTTAGCAGCCGATTGGCTGTTTAATAAGTTATGTCCTCCCTCCCTCCGGTAATTAAATATGGCGATCTGATTAAGCAGCAAATTGGCTGTTTAATCAGGGGTGTCCTCCCTCCCTCCGGTAATTAAATATGGCGATCTGATTAAGCAGCCAATTGGCTGTTTAATCAGGGGTGTCCTCCCTCCCTCCGGTAATTAAATATGGCGATCTGATTTAGCAGCCGATTGGCTGTTTAATCAGTGGTGTCCTCCCTCCCTCCGGTAATTAAATATGGCGATCTGATTAAGCAGCCGATTGGCTGTTTAATCAGTAGTGCCCTCCCTCCCACCATTTAATTAAATATGGCGATCTGAGTAAGCAGCCGATTGGCTGTTTAATCAATGGTGTTCTCCCTCCCTCCGGTAATTAAATATGGCGATCTGATTAAGCAGCCGATTGGCAGTTTAATCAGTGGTGTCCTCCCTCCCTCCGGTAATTAAATATGGCGATCTGATTAAGCAGCCGATTGGCTGTTTAATCAGTGGTGTCCTCCCTCCCTCCGGTAATTAAATATGGCGATCTGATTAAGCAGCCGATTGGCTGTTTAATCAGTGGTGTCCTCCCTCCCTCCGGTAATTAAATATGGCGATCTGATTAAGCAGCCGATTGGCTGTTTAATCAGTGGTGCCCTCCCTCCCTCCGGTAATTAAATATGGCGATCTGATTAAGCACCCGATTGGCTGTTTAATCAGTGGTGTCCTCCCTCCGGTAATTAAATATGGTGATCTGAGTAAGCAGCCGATTGGCTGTTTAATCAGTGGTGTCCTCCCTCCCTCCGGTAATTAAATATGGCGATCTGATTAAGCAGTGGACGTTAATGTGGCACGTTAAATATGTAAACAACAACGCTTGCAAACACCGTGCTCAGTTTTTCATTTTTAAAACCGTCCTAAGTTTGTTTATTCTTAGCCATTATGTGTTAAAACACAACTTTATTAAATCAAATTGTTTAATTAAAATAATAATTGATTTAAAAATTACTATATAAAAACGCGCGCACGCCCCCCCCCACACACAGTTCAGGTAAACTTTTTCTTTCCGAGAATTAAAAAACTTTTCGTGTTTACTGTATTTGATTTCTTAATACTTTCATATCGAATATTATCATTTTTTCACGACCTCAACAGAATTTATGATTCCATGTTTTATTTATTAAAAAAAAGATGTGATTTTTTTTTCTTTAATGTCAACAAAATAAACTAACACATTGTACTGGAAAACTATACAACTGATTGTAGAATCAAATTGTTTAATTAAAAAAAAGGTCATTAAACAAACCCTGTGTTCACTGTATTTGATTTTTTGGTGCTTTTTCATTTTAGGACCCACGCTAACTTTGACCCCGTCGTTACAGTTAGGGTTAGGTTTGTTTTTTTTTCCTTTTTAATTAAAAATATTTACATGTATAGGGGGGGGAGGATAAAAAAATTGGGGGAAGGCGGTCAAAAAAATTTTTTTTTCTCAACTAAAAAATATTTCTATGACTGGTAATATAAAAAAATTGAGGGGGGTACAAAAAAATGTTTTCTTTCTATTTAAACTACAGGTCTTTCTATTTATGGGCGAGGGAAAAACAAAATCGGGGTAGGGTCGAATTTTTTTTCCTTTATTTTCAACTAAAATATTCTTGGTCATAAACACAGAAAATCAATGTCTAACCACCACAGAAATATGACTGGGGCTCCATTGGCTTACGCGTGAGCCTTCATTTCTGATGCGGCAGCCTAGCAAAAATATGCGACCGGAGGGAGCATATATTTGCTAGTATATATAATGATATATAGTAAGTTATGAAAATATATGTATGGCAATTAAGCTACACAGAGGCCTCCACGTTTCATCCCCATAGGGAATCGCCAGGCTAAAATTTAATCCGACGATTCCCTATGGGGATGAAACGCGGAAGCCTCCGTGTAGCTTAATTGGCATAAATATATATGTTACGTATTGAGCACAATGGAAGTAAATACTGAAAATCGATACATAAAAGATATATCCTTATAACATTTTAGGTGGATACATGAAATAATCCATGTATCTTCAAGACTAAATCTAAGAAACTTATTTTACATAAATAAATAAACTTGACATCGACACTGGGAATCGAAACCACGAACCCGAGGTTTGCAGTCCTGGCCGTTTCTGACCTAACCTGACTGAACTTACTAACGTCTTTCAAATTAACTCACTTAAACAAGTCACTGAACATGTTCGGTTGACTGTGGGACTCTACAGTCACACGATAAAGAGACGTGGCAGCCGAGCAAAAATATACGACCATAGGGAGGATATTTTGCTAGTCATAATATATAAAACTCAATGTATGTGTGTGGGGTGTGTTATGTTTGTGTGCCCCTATAGAAAGAAATGTGAGCAATTCTTTTCAACTCTTGTATTCTTATGTAAAATTTAGTGGAGTTGGCAATGGAAGTGTTCTCGAATCTCTAAGTACACATATACAAGGGACTATGAGAGCATAGCCCTCTTAGAACTTCAAGTATATCTTAATTTTATGAAATTGAAATGATAGGTATAACATTTTCTGCGGAAATCAATGGAAATGATCCTGAATTTCTAAGTGTTCTACTAACTTAAGGGAGCTATGCAGGCTGAGCGTCCTTTAAGTATATCCTATTTTTATTAAATCTATATTATATTTATAAAATTCATCACGAAAGTCAACGAAAATGTCTATGTGTCGAATATCTACGTGTCCCGATATATAAGTAAACCATTGCGACTGAACCCTCTTAAAAAATTGAAATACGTATATCCGATTTTGATAAAATGTAAACAATATGGATTATACACTAATTCATAGAATTTTGCAGTATTTCAGTATCATCCAACTACATTAGGGGCCGAAATGAGAAGAAGGTTAGGGTTAGTAAAAACAAAGAAAGTAATGTTGCGTTATGAGCCTAATGAAAATGTTCACAGTAATGATCCTCATTCAATCCCGGACAAGGTCGGGTCTTCCGGCTAATATAAGATAAAGGTGGTGTCTCTGTCTCTCTGTCCTATTTTGGGTCCTCCACGCGAAGGCTAAGTGTGATACACCATCAAGTTTAATGTGAGGTGTGACCATTGTTAAACTGTGGTGTTCAATAATGGCGACTGATTCCACTGATGTGCTCTTGATAAGAAGTTTTCAGTCAAGAGATCACTGTCTCTATTTCTGAGGTTGAAACTTATAATAAAACTTTATACTGAGATTAAACAACTTTTATCAAGTAAAAGTTTACAAGAAAGGCAACGTTTGCTTTCAATTTCTTATTAGACCCTTTACAATAATATTAGCGTTCGCGAGAGAAATCTATAAGAATTTTCAATAATTGAAATATAGTGCTTTTGTATTCATGTATTTATGTATATATGCCTTTCTGTCTAGGGATGCAGTTTAAAACTAAGCCACACACTAAGACGGACTATACATTTTCTCGGGTAACTTTTTACTAGGATTTCAATTTAGTATTAATATTGTATTAGAAGGTTTTATTAAGGATCGTGTCATGCCTGCATTTGCGTCAAACATCCATAAGTAGTAAAGTCGGCGTTTTATCTTATTTTAGAAAAAAATAAAGAATACAAATTATAACATGAGGTTCAGAGCGGAGGACAGCAGTGCTAAATTGTAATTATTATCCTTGGAAAACGCCAGAAATTGGGGAAATCTCCAATCTCTGATTTGTCCTTGTAAGACATTCGCAGCAAGAACTCGTCTTGCTAACCGCAAATAACTTTATTTTGCTCCTCTGTGTGTGTTAACGCCAAGCAGAATTTCACTGAATTTCTTTCCAAAAACTTTGTATCTGTGGAACACATTACCACTTGACTGCTTCCCCGCAGGCTACAACATGCCCGTCTTAAACCGACCCTAAACTGTGTTAATTCAATTAATCATTTTCAATCCTCTCATAATATTCTTCCATTCTTCATCATTAACCGTTATTTTCCAGTGGACTTTGTCCTTGATAAGTGCTGACTCTTTAGTAAAAATAGAATTATAATCGACTGTTGTGCCATATTTTTTCAAAGATTCAATGACGTGTGCTTATCGTTACGCAAGAAAAATACAGCCTTATTCTCTTTGATTATAATAGATGAGTAGTGTTGTCATTAAATTCTCTCACTAAAAGCTCATTTTCGCGATACTGCAATCCAATCTAGACCCGCTCTCACTAGTGTCTAAATGGCCGCACACTATTAATAGGATTCGTGTGTCTTACCGACCGGGAGGGAAAGCCGGGTTTAAGAAATTAGGCTTAGGGAGTTAGTGAAGCCTAAACGGGAAGCCAGCCTTTGATTAGATACACGGGACTGCGACAGGAAGTGAAGTGGACGACGTTGTCTGCCCAAGTATGTCTCCATCCCCATCAAAACCTGTGTCGTCTCCATCGGGATTTTTGACCGAGAACAGGGTGGGTAGATACGTGTCTCTCTTAATTCTGTTAATAACGTTGGCCCTTTCAGCGAATAAGCTTGACCCTCACGTGACTCTATCTTAATTACGACCAGCTAATGGCGAACCTTTAAAAGTGACGAAGAAACACAAGAAGGAAGGAAGGCGTTTGTTAAGATGGAAGTAAGGTTGGTTAGTTTGATCATTTAGCCGGCTGTTGAAGGGTTGGTTATCCTTAGTGGCATCTCTTGGGATTGGGAAAGAAAGTGGAGATGTAAGTTGACGAGGGCCATGTAACCTTCTAGCGTTGATTACCATGTTATCAGCATTAGGGTGAAATCTTTGTCGGTCATATATGATGACATGTCAGTGACCAGACCATTCGATGCGACATCTGACAACGGCTGAAGTTAGTTCAGAAAAAAGTCTAATAATGTTATTATAATGAAGATGTGTTGCGTGTCAACCTTGTGTCATACATGGAAGATCATACTCTTATCTTTTACTGCTTGCGTGTCCTACTATAATCTTGCCTGACTGAGGAAACATCGTCCGCAATTGAATTCTTTGTATACATCAAGAAAAGGGGCAAGTGAAAAAAACTGTTGAAGACAAAAGAGGTTTATTCGCATTGTAATTGCTCCAAATCGCTGACAACTGGTGGTAGACAGAGAGAGGTTGTTAATTACTGTTTAATAATATACTATCAGAACATTTAAAACATATTTGCGCTTCTAAGCTTTCAATCGAACTGACTACTTCTTTCACTCACCTTTTCTTTGAGCCATGTGATGTTTATAAGTTTCTATCAATCACTACAGTTGAATCGACTTAACTTGGCGAGATGAAACTCCTGGGTTCAATTCCATTCTTATAGTACATAGATGCCGGCCGAACCAACCTGCTTTATATTCTTGTTTTCATAACCCTTTCCATGACATAATTTATATTGATATAGCTATGGAATAAATTGATTTAACTTGTTAAGAAATATTTTGTCTTTCTAACTGAAACCTGGTGACTCTTTTATTCTCATCGAACAGGACCAGTTGAATAGATACTAACGCAGCGATCCCACTATATTATGGCAATGCAGCAAGCTTCTCATAACCCAAAACTTTACAACAGAAATACAAACGACTAATTGCTTCGACAGGAAAATACATAAATGAGTTGATATTCCGTAAACATAATAATAATAAAGGAAGGGTTCCCAATATGTACTTTATTTCAGAATAATATAATCCAAATAAAAGGCTGATATACCATAAAACAGATAAACAAAGTAATATTTTACAATGAGATTTGTTTCGGAATTATATAACCCAAAATGAGATTCTATGTTGTACAATAGTTGCCGAACAGCATTTTACACAACGGGCGTTCATTTAGTTACATCCAGACAACTTGTGAAATTACGTTTGACTTTTTGAAAACATATACAAATTATTAAACTGAATCTACGCCCGCTTCCCAATGCAAAAACTGAATATATAGCTAAATTAAAAAGGTAACTGGAAGGGAGAAAGAGGGAGAGTAACCTATTATAGACATATATATATATATATATATATATATATATATATATATATATATATATATATATATGTATGTATTTTTTTATTATTTATATTTAGAATATTTTCTATTCAAATATAAATTTTATAACAATATAAAGTAATTATAATAGCTTAATAAGGCTAAAGCTATACTATATTCAATATTTTTAATGTAATTTTATACCATTTCAATGTTATAAAGGACATATGTATATATATATATATACATATATATATATGTCCATAAAAAGTTACTATATATATACATATATATATATATATATATATATATATATATATATATATATATATACACGTGAATATGTCATTTAAAACATTGAAATGGTATAAAAATTACCTTAAACATATTTAATATAGCATACCTCTAGCCTTATATATATATATATATATATATATATATATATTTGTTTTACAATTGGTTTTACATTGGTTTTACAAGCACTAACCTATTCCGAATTCCTTTTCTGCTCCCTGTTTCCTTGACCGTAGCAATATGCATAAATTCAAATGTAATGGGGGCATTGTGAATATCTTGCTGCCTTACTATCCACCCAAGTTGTCCCCTAAAAATCTGGCTCTACAACAGTACAACAGTAGCCCCTTACGCTTGAGTTTTAGATGAATAAAAGTAAAAATAAATAAATTGTTAAACTATGTAACATGCAATAACAAAATATCATTAATATACGAACACAGTAAAAAAGATGTATTTAGTTTCGAAATCTTTTAGATGAGGGTTGATAATTTGTAGAATTTGGTATATTCGGACTACTGTTCTCATCTTGGGTATTTTTATCACAACATTTCGGCCGATGTAACCTCCGACCTTCTTCAGGGGTACCTGGTCGAACTCGGGAATCTTTCTGTCGAACTCGTGAATCTGGACGGAATTTCGAACGGAACCCTTTATTAAATCCACGAGGGTAGCATGCTCTCGTTCCATCTGCCATGACTGGGAAGAAGTCTTAGTAATTCGCAATTCTTCGTATCGCCCGCACTGGGGATTGAACCTTCAACCTTCAAATGACTGTCACCTATAACTGAATTGTACTTAGTAAGGACACGTGGCGCAGTTGATATAGTACTAAGTAAAATTCAGTTCTAAGTGACAGTCATCTGAAGGTTGAAGGTTCAATCCTCAGTGCGGGCGATACGAAGACTTCTTCCCAGTCATGGCAGATGAAACGAGAGCATGCTACCTCCGTGGATTTAATGAAGGGTTCCGTTTGAAATTCAGTCAATATTCCCGAGTTCGACAGAAAGATTCCAGTGTTCGACATGGTACACTTGAAGAAGGTCGGAGGTTACATCGACCGAAACGTTGTGATAAAAACACTTAAGATGAGAACAGTAGTCCGAATATACCAAATTCTACAGATGTATTTAGGTTTTAAAATTGAAAATTAAAGTTTTAAATACGAAGTTAAAACACAGATGGTATTCATTGTCTCTGAATACGTAACTAAACCAGTTTCATCTAAAACGTAAAAAAAGCTGCTGACCCCACAAATAGATGCATAAATGGACAGACACATGTGTAGATTTTTTAGACATTTTCCCCCTAACCCTAAACCAGACCCTACCCTCAACAAGACGGGCGGCTCCATTTGCTTACAGATCTCAAGATACTCTTCCACAGCTAGCAATCAAATCAGCTTACTGACTCGTCCGTTGCGATTACGTTCTGACTCGTCACTCAATTCGAGTCTTGTAGAATTACTGACCAGAGAAGCAACTGTTATTACATTTTAATGGCGTGATCGTCGTTGGCACCGTACGGTCTGGAATGAATGTACAGTTCGTAAGATCGACAAATACTTATCTGAAACAACCCGGGACGGTATGTGGTTGTAAAAAGAGAGTTTATAGAGAATTCTAAATATGTGCACATTTCGTCTAGTTACAGTGATGAGCGGTGAAACAACGTAACATCTGTCCGTGGATGTCTATATATATATATATATATATATATATATATATATATATATATATATATATATATATATATATATATATATACATAATTATATATATATATATACATAATTATATATATATAATTATATATATACATAATTATATATACATATATAAATATATATATGTAATTATATACATAAATATGTATGTATATATATATATATATATATATATATATATATATATATATATATATATATATATATGGTAAAATGAAAAAGGAAAACCAAAAACTGGATGTTTTTTATGTGTACATCAACGTTTCGTCTTTATTTATAAGACTTCATCAGGATGATGATATAGGAAAAGATATTATGCAAGCACAGATACATGTAGGGTAGACATGTTGGGAAGAAAAAATAAAATAAAATGAAAAATAATGGCAGCGTCTTGCTGGACGTCCGTACTTGTTAGAGAATGAAAATGAGTGGGAGAAAAAAGGGGAAGGGTGGAGGGAGCAAGGACTACTGTGGCTGGCGATGAGAGAAAGAGGTGGGGGATGAGCAGGGGTAAAATGGATGGCAGAGAGAGATTGGAGGAAGAGGGGGAGGGGGTGTTTGACCAGATGGCTGTGGTCGAGATTGAAGGGGAAGAGTGAGTTGGAATGTTTGTGTGTGGGGGGTGTATGCAGGGAAAATGGGGATGGGTAGAGAGGGAGGGGGGGCTGTGATTTTGGTGGATGGGCGAAAGTTATGGTCTTAGAGAGCGTTTGGAGAAAATGAGGGAATTTAAGAAGAGGTATGGGAGAAAATAGATGAGAGTGGGAAGAGGGAGGATTTGTCGTGATAGGGTGTGAAATATTTGAAATATTTGGAAAATGATAGCAATGAGTGAGGGATTGGAGCCCTCCACCCTTCCCCTTTTTTCTCCCACTCATTTTCATTCTCTAACAAGTACGGACGTCCAGCAAGACGCTGCCATTATTTTTCATTTTATTTTATTTTTTCTTCCCAACATGTCTACCCTACATGTATCTGTGCTTGCATAATATCTTTTCCTATATCATCATCCTGATGAAGTCTTATAAATAAAGACGAAACGTTGATGTACACATAAAAAACATCCAGTTTTTGGTTTTCCTTTTTCATTTTACCATCACGTCGGATTACCTTCATCCTTCTCTTCCCATATATATATATATATATATATATATATATATATATATATATATATATATATATATATATATATATATATATGGGGTAAGGTACACGATAATTCATGAAAATGAAATGCTGTGGTGGACAAAATGTGTGAAAAATGACAAACGGAAAACTGGTTAAAGTGTGGGAGAAAAACGAAAACAAGAGATTTGAGCTAGTCCAGTTCCTCTGTCTTCCTCCCTCTTATCGCCTTTTACCCCCTCCCCCCACTGCCTCCCCCATACTAGCTCAGTAGGGGTGAAAGGGAAAAGGAAAAAGGAAAAAGAAAATAAATAAAAATATAAATAGAAGAAGAAAAAAAGAAGAATGTGTCACCCACTTGTCATATTTCAACGTCACTTAAAGTATTCTCATATTGTCCAATCGGATCATTCTTTCCTCATCCCATGTGTGTGCTTTCAAAATAAAATTATTTCCAAATCTTCACTTTTTCT
>OY744543.1:79325910-79370910 GCA_963556195.1 Sepiola atlantica | reverse complement strand
GGTGGCTAAGTGCTTAACGACACGAACTGACAACCTGGGTGTGCCAAGTTCGAATGCAGTTCGTTACACATAAACACTTTCATTTAGTGCGTTGGGAACCCTTTACGTGGTCTCTCATGTAAGTACTCGATGTTTTTCTAGAGAGAATTCTAACTAGAAAGAGATCAGAAAAACCAATGCCAACAATAGAATTATCTGATTCATACGACATCAATGAAATAAACTCATGGCCACTGCTTGATGTTTTCCTATATTTTAATACTAGTGTATCTCAATGTTACACAACTTATAGATACAAGTGATTAAATGGAAACCACACGGCGGTGAAAGCCGTTGTATTGCAGATAGCCAGACGTATCAGCATGGCCCCACACCGAAATCGAACAACTATCGATTGCAGACGGAACGCATACACAAAGAAAACGATTACTGATCTCATCTGCTTTATTGATGATAAACAGCTGACCCTGTATGGTATAGTGACACGTGCCATGTCATATATTTATTATGAACTTTGGGGAAGGAGCCCTAGCGAAGTCACATTGTCTTCTCATAAATACATTTTTCTCGTGTTTAACCATTTTCTCGTTGGTGTTGTTGTATGTATCATTATCGTTTTATAAAATGTAACGAGAAAGTTGAATTGCTAACCGAAGCAAAACGGGTGTGTATGTGTTTCGCATGCATCATTTGTTGAAAGAAAAACATGGCTGCTTTTAGAGAATATATTTATAGAAATAGGATATTGTGGGCACCATAATTCTCATCAGACCATGTCACCTGTATGCTAATTCTGGCCTTTGTTCCTCTTCTCTCTCTCTCTCTCTCTCTCTCTCTCTCTCTCTCTCTCTCTCTCTCTCTCTCTCTCTGTGTTTCTTAAAATCTATGGTAAGAATAAGAAATAATAAAAATGTGGAAATTGGCCATGATACCAGCTGGGTAGTCCTAGGAGGTCCACCCTCCCAGACCTTGCCTCCCCTTTTGGGGGGAGTAAGTTTATTGCTTACTGCCTGAGTCTCCTTGACCGGGGAATTCCGACGCGGCTGCCCATGCAATTTTTATAGGCCAGAGTGCTCCTTCTTTATGGGCGCTGACTTGACTCTACCCCCACCTTCCGGCCTTGTGCCACATATTCCCGCAGTAGGAAGGAATCAAATACCTGAAGCAACCCTAGTATATACTGGCAGTCAAGACTGATGTACCACCATTCTTGTTTCTATTTGTATTATATTTTCTTCTAAACCCCGAGTTTTCATGTTTTCATGTTTCCATTCCATCACCTTTACAATAAAAAGGGGATATCACCACAAGTAGTAATTCAATTCAACCCGTAGTATCGAAAGGGTGAGAAAAAACATGTAAAAAAAGAGAGGGGGGATATACATATCGAACAGATAAAAAAAACTCATTTTTAATTTGTTTATTTGTTTTTGTTTTATATTTTTAATTAGTTCTGTAAATTCACCTTTTCTTGTTTCAAACACTCTAACCCGAGCCTAACGGGTGACTCAATGGATAACATTTTTTCTAGTTGCTTAATCAATATTTAATTGTACTACTTAATTGTATGTTTTTGCGGCGGATACGTTGTAACCTGAAGCTTATGATCTTACGAAATATTAAATGATAAATGTTTTTATTTCGTATGATTTAGCGAGCGATTTCTCTGTTATTAGTCACTTTCCTGTAGAACTAACTGGTATTTGTGTGCGTTTGTGTCAGTGTTTCAGTCGGATTGTTTGCCCGTCTGTCAGGAGACTGACACATTTTGGGCGCCGTAATAACACTCTCCTCCAACGTCCGTACTCCCCCACGATTCTTCGAGCCTTCTTGTGACAAGAGCCTCGCTTTGATGCCATGACTCACCAGAAGGGGGGAAAATAGGGAAAAGAGACAAACCTTTCGATTGGGAAAGAGAGAGAGAGAAAAATAGTCAGAGAAAGAAGGAGAGAAAGAGAGAGAGATGAGGTGGGGATCGGCCGCCGTCAGATGACTGAACGATAGTGTTTGATATGGCAAATACACAAAAAAGACCCCCAAAGAGATGAAAGCTATTGGCCCGTCGAGAGTGAAGCACGTGTCGAGGGATGGCGGTCTATGAAGGGAGGTGGTTGAAGAACTTGAACAGACGCAGCTGATGGGTGATAGGAAGGGGATCCATAATCAAGATGATGATGATGATGATGATGATGATGATGATGATGATGATGATGATGATGATGATGATCAGAAGTAACTTTCTTTAAATGAGCAAAAACAAAAGAAAATATGTTCCATAAACAGGTACAAAAATGGAAATGAGGAAAGAGGAAGTTGTTTGTATGAAACAAAAATCTCTACTAACGTTTATTCTACCGAGTTTAACTCACCCTAACTAGGAATACTTACCGTGTAGTTCGTAACATAAATAAGTAGATACGTATGTATGTAAGTAACGATAAACGTGTATATATATATATATATATATATA
This sequence comes from Sepiola atlantica, assembly GCA_963556195.1. Classification (NCBI taxonomy): domain Eukaryota; kingdom Metazoa; phylum Mollusca; class Cephalopoda; order Sepiida; family Sepiolidae; genus Sepiola; species Sepiola atlantica. The sequence continues at coordinate 79,368,440 of OY744543.1, read as the reverse complement.
TATATATATATATATATATATATATATATATATAGGTAGAAGGATGAAAAGGAATTAGAAGAGCAAAAGGCAGATCTTTTTTCAATTCAGTTGCTCAGAGCAAGGTATATTCCGAATTTGAATAAATTGCCTTATATATATAGAGAGAGAGAGAGAGAAAGAGGGAGAGAGAGATGATTAAGTGATAAAGTCGATAAAATTAGTACAGTTTACATGATTTAGTACCACATCAAGTGTTCAAACAAGGAATACACATACAAAAATGCCTTTAAACCATGGCTTTTCAAAGATAATGCTCTTATGATCAGAAGGTAAGTTCAATAGTAATTGAATATTAAATATTAGAGCTGAATCTCGTGAAAATGCAAATGGGGAGGATTTTTTAAAATATTGAAAAAATATACTAAATATAAAGAAAAGGAAAAATGTCAAATGATCTAAATTGTTTAAATAGTTAAAGAGATAAGTTAAGTTAAAGTGGAAATTAACAGCCAGTATCAACAAGAAATCCATGGTAAACAGATGTTGCGAACATGCAAAGCTATTTTCAATGATGATCGAGATAAGTTGAGATCGCTGGAAATCTAGGTAGACTTGATGACCTTCAGACACCACCTGTCTTTGACAGAGAGCAATCACTAGTAATGGCTATGCGAGAACGCCTTATAGGTAAATAATAATAATAATAATAATAATATGATAATAATAGTAGTAGTAGTAGTAGTAGTAGTAGTAGTAGTAGTAGTAGTAGTAGTAGTAGTAGGCGGAGGATGAACAACAAGATACAAAATATTTTTGAAAAATCAAAATCAAAAATAAAAAATAAATGAATCAATCGAAGACATAAAAGAATTGAAAAGAAGAAGAAACTGCGAATAAGTCGGAGAAAGATGAAAGCGAACGGAAGCTTTAAAAAATAGCCAATTGAAAAGAATGATGGAAGGTTCAAGGACAAAATAAAAACATAACACGAACATAACAAAAAAGGAGTTTACTAAGAGGTTTAGTAGATGTGTTGACGACAATTCTGATTGGATAGAATTGGTCTCTTTTTGATAAAAAAAATGGCGGCTATGATTTTCGCTTTTTTACGTTGCTTTCAAACATTAAAGAAATAATATTGAATGAAAAGCGACGAATAAAAAGTGGGGATCAAATGAATAAAGACGTAACAAAACAGTCTTAATTTTGAATTAAAAATCGTCTTCCATTCCGACATTTTGAGCTTTGAATTGATCAAAGATGTCACAATAGAAAAATGCGGAGAGCAGACGACACTTTATAAAATATAAAAAATAAAATAAAATAACGCGCCATACAGTTTTTTTTTGGTGAGAAATGAATAGATGACTGTCGTTAAAAAGAAATGTAAGGTGCTAGGAAAAAAATGAATTAAAAATAAGTCAAAATTGGCTCAAACGAGAAAAATTATTTAAAAAATGTAAACATCGAATTATAATGTCATTTTTGGCTTTACAATATTTGTTCATTTTGTAATCTGTTATCCTGCTCTTCAATCTTCATTTTAATATAAAGGAGGAAAATACTTGTTTTTCTATCCGGCGACAATAAATACATTAAAAACATTGCCAGGGCTGCTGCAAAGAAGGTGGGCTCCCTCTACCGTGCCAGTAAACTTCTCACACCTGACATGATCCTATATCTCTACAAAACAACCATCCATCCATGCATGGAGTATTGTTGGCACATATAAGCTGGTGCATCATCCGCTAGTCTCTCCCTCTTAGACAAGGTCCAAAAAAGAGTCGCCAACTTGATAGGTCCTATCCACCAAGCTCCAGTCCCTGTCCCATCGCCGCAATGTTGCTTCCTTGTGCCTGTTTTACAAGTACTTCAATGAATTATGCTCTGATGCCCCTACGACGTAGATTCACTAGACCAACCCGACAATCTGCCAAATCACATCCATTCACTGTAAAGGCCCCCAGATGCCGAAGAGCTTTCTACTCCAAAAGCTTCTTACTTCTTACCTCGTGCTTCTCGACTCTGGAACTCCCTCCCTGCTCCCTGATTTCCTGACGTTACTGACATGCAGAAATTTAAAACTAATGTAAACAGACATCTCGCTGCACATCTCCCAATTTAGGTTGACCCCCCAAACTCTCACCCTTTTCTCAGTAGCCCTTTACGTCTACAGTGGCGGCCTGCCCTGTTATGGGTGAACTATGTTAAAAAAAATACAAAAAAACATTTACTTTATTAGACATAGGAATATGGGATTGTCAATGTATTTTCATCTACCTATGGAAATGGCTATAATGGGGATCAATTTCACATGTGATCTGTCGAAAAACTCATGGGAAAGCGTGTTATTCCCCTGTACAAATACCTTAGCTATGGTCGTCATTAGGTTTAATGCAATTCAGTTCAATACATTTGACAAAAATAAAACAAGCATGCTTCAGTTGCCATGTAAGGAAAGCGTGGTAGAAATTTACACAGAAGAGGATACTAGCACCTGTCCAATTTCGCCTTGAACTGCTGCGTTGTTGGAATATTCACTAAATTTCAATGTCCAGGTATCTTGATTGAGAAAGCGATCCTCCTCCGGTTCAATCGAAATCGAAGATTAAACAATTTCTTGTCATGCACGCGTAGACTTCTTTCTACTGCAGAAGAGAATAATAGGTTCTGAAGGATATCGTAATGACCATTAAATAGATTGTAGACATAAATGAGATCAGTATGTTATTTGTCGACGCTCAAGGGAGAAAAGTTTACACACTTTGAGTCAGCTTTCGTAGGGTAGATCACATGGTCCCGGCACCATTCGAGTAGCCATAGGTGAACTATCTGCAGATACTGGATATCACGTATTACATATAATGTAGAGGTCTGGATACAAAACTCTGACAGTGGTATGACGAAAGAGACGTAAAACGGGAGAAATATTTCAGGAGTTAGTTTTCATAAGGAGCGTCGAAGGCTAAATAGGGTGCTCCTTGCTTTGTTTGCAGCCTAAATGCAATATCTAGATGGTTTGACGAGTCGACTAGTACACCAAGATCTTTTGTCTCGCCAAGTCGGAAAAAAACCCCACTGCAATATGGCAGCATTTATCAACATTGAGGTATAAGTCTCATTAAATTTAAGGTGTAGTTACCTTGCGGACAAATTTTCGGAGTGTCGAGAAATGGCCGGCACATATCAATAGAATAACAAGAAGGCTCTGATGATTTAAATCAGAACAAGGTTGCTACAATGGTGCCAAGGCGAACAAAGATTTGAATGGGGTTTATACCATTGCCAGCGCAGAAAGATGTAGCACAACGCCGGATAATGGGGAGACAATGCCAGCAGATACGAAGGTGTACTCTGGCCCTCCAAAAATATCAGTGAACAGACATGTCGCAATTTCCGGGTAGGGACGGGTCACACGATAGGGTCAGGGAATCGGAAATAAACAAACTTCTTCTAAAGAGAAGCGGTGACGCCTGGGAGGGTTAACCCTCTTCGCACTGAGCCAAACTATTCCTCATTCCGAGTAAGAAGGGTCTGATAGGTCAGGGCAGACCCTAGGTTGCCAGAATTGTGCCATGGCGAACTTCGACTGGTATGACAACTGGCGAACGGTTGATCCATATTTTATTGGGCAACTTTCAGTGGATAATGGCGACAAATTGCCACTGACAAGATTCGAAGGCAAATACAAGATAATCGAGCGGAAAGATTTGGTCAATAAAACAATCATTTTTGCTGCTCTTTTTCATTTCTTTTTAGTGGACAGATGGCGCTACGCTCTAGGTTAAATTAAATGCATTATCCTCCTAGTTGTGCATTCGTGTCCTGTAAGGCGTTCACCGACGGTTTAAAAAAAAAAACTCGAGAAAGTGGGTGTTGACAAGGTCAAGAAAGGGTCAACGGGCCTCAGATGTTGGGGTTCGCTTGGGTAATGCGTTGTTCCAGGCGTCAGCATTACCGTTGACATTCTTCTGTCCCCCCCCCCCTATCTTGTTTCTTAATATCGGTATGCTATTAGTTGTTTGGCTTCTTTCCATGTTGTCCGTCGTTGTGATTTTAGTGAGATAGGCTATGGTGGTTCATTTTTTTTTGGGGGGGGGGTGGGGGGAGGGGGGCAATAATGATTGTTTAAATATGCTCATAACCTAAAAGCCCTTAGATTCATGATGAGATTTATCAAAGTAGGACAATAGGAATATTGTTTTGTTTAAATGAAAGCTGAAGAGAAATAAGGAAAAACGAACATTGTATTTTTAGTAAGCAAAATATGTAATTATTATTTCATTTATTATTATTATAGTTCATCCCAAACAAGGCAGGACGCCACTGTAGACGTCAGGGACTACTGGGAATTAGGGTGTAAGTTTTGGGAATCATCCTTAATTGTGAGCTGTACAGCGAGATATCTATTTACATTAGTTTATAATTTCTTCAAGTCGGTACAGTCGGGGAAACAATGTGCATGGAGGGAGTTCCAAGGGCCGCGAGAAAAGAAGCTATTGGAGTCGAAGGCTCTCCAACATCTGGAGACCTCAACAGTGAATGGATGGAATTTAGCTGATTGTCCGGTTTGTCTCATGTATATACGTCGTGGGGGCAGCAAGTTCATCGGAGCACAATCCATTGAAGTACTTGCAAAACAGGTACAAGGATGCGACATTGCGGCAATAGAACAGGGGCTGGAGCTTGGTGGATAGTGAGGTGCCTATTCAGTTGACGGCTCTTTTTTTACCTTGTCTTTAAGCTGTGCAAGAAAAACTAACATACAGAAACAATATAAACTTATTTCGTGACCATGAGGAGACAACAATACCAGATAAAATGAAGTTCATATAAAAGAAAAAGGCATACACAATCGCGTACACGCATACATTGAAGCGAACATGTAAAACGAACCTGCTGAGTAGCAGACCGGTGAGTAACACGTGCACAGTATTTCTTGTAAATATTAAAACATTTAAGGAGTGTATATAATCATGTTTACTTTTTAATGTTTTTCGAAAATGTTATTAACCGATTATTAATTTTCTAATAGATATTAACGGTAACCTGCTTAGTTACATCGGCACAGTTATTGTGTTTTTGTAAACAGTACAATTCAGAGGATGCACCAACCACGACTCGAGATCAACCCCTGAAGAACCTTTAAAATAAGTTTGATATAAATAATTCAATAAAGAAAAATTGCTTTACTTTAAATTTTAAATAATATTAAGTGATACATAGTTGCCTAGAATATATATTCCAAAAATAATTATAATCTGTTCATAAGTTTAACACATTATCCTGTGGGAACACACACACACGCATAAATATATATATATATATATATATATATATATATATATATATATATATATATATATATATATATATATATATATATATATATATAAACAGATTCGAGATTAACAAAATGTGAACATTGTTCCAATAATTCAAATACAACGATTATATGGTGTACGACTTTATCCAAGACTTTTACATTATATATATATATATATATATATATATATATATATATATATGTGTGTGTGTATTTATATAAATATATATATATATATATATAAATATATGTATATATATATATATAAATATATATATACATGAATATATATATCAACAGTCATTATAAACGAATAACGATTTTTTTAAATTCTAACGGCTATAGTTCGTTACAAAACAACATAAACTTTTTTCACGTCATAATCGCATCACATTTTGGAATATTTTCCAATGTTATACTTGTATCTTATTTCTTCAAATAAATCATCTGGATAATGTATTTAAATAAAGACGAAACGTTGATGAATATATGAATAATTGTTATTTGTTTTTCATTTTTCTACCACGTTGAATTGCAATATTTTTCATCACACACACACACACACACACACATATATATATATATATATATATATATATATATATATATATATATATATATATATATATATATATATATATATATATATGGGGGGGTTATGGGTGTATATATATATATATATATATATATATATATATATTTATTTATATAGATTATATTTCTTTTCATTTTATTTTTAATTTTGTTGTAATTATTAGTACCCTGTTTCTTATATTTAATTTCGGTATCATGGTAACCACTATTTTTTAGAGCCGTATTATAAATGTTGCTTGATTTTTTCAAAACACTTTCGTTGCTAGAATTATTGATAAGCCTACGTTCGATAGAATTCGGAATATGTTTTATGATTGATGGGGGTGATTAGACTTTGTGTTTACGTATATTGGATTGGCGTTATCTTTTAGGTATGGTTCGTAAGTATTTTTATTTAAGTTTAACATGACATATAGAAAGTAAGTTGTTTTTATGCTAGCCAGTACTTCTACTTTTATGCCTAGTTTTTTCATTTCCATAGGTATAATTTTCTTGAAGTTTTTTCTCCCCTGACTTTGTTGAAATCTCTTATTATCGCTAATCCATCATCATAAAGGCCGATATCTGTATTATCAAATATATTTGTGAGTGTATATAAAATATATACCCCCACAAGATCTGATGCCTCCGCGGAGTCAAGGGCACCCATGGTCAAATCAAAGGAGTTTGTCATATTTGTTTTAATCCTTTGGTCATCATTATTGATTAGAACTGATCTCCTACATTTTTTAATTATGTGGATTTCATCCTTGGATATATCAGTATACATTTCGGCAAATTCTAGGGCGATGTTGAAGAGTTCTTCTGATATAGACGGATAGAAATCCACTATGTCAAATTGTAGGAAGGTACATTTGTTCTTATTTTCGATATTGTTAAACCAAGAGATTTCTTCGGCAGTATTCACCCATTGGTTTAATTCTAGTTTTTTTTATTTGTTTGTAGATTCTAGATAGAATTGTTTTGCTGAGTCTTCCTATTTCTGGTTTGGTCGGATAAATTAAGCGAGTTCTAGTGTTATTGTTAAAGTTACTTTTGTGGTCTTTAAATAAGATATAGGCTTCCTTAGGTTTTAATTTACTAACTTTGTCGCTAATTTTTAGTTTATCGGTGATTTGTTTACTTTCAGTATTTATTATATCTATGTAGTTATGTTCGCTTGTATCTAGTTTTTTGTAGTTTTTCGTAATGTTTTCTGTTAGTAGTTTGTTATACTCTTGTTTATCTATTTTGTAAAAATTCCTAGTTTTGTCCGCTTTTACGAAGATTTTGTTAGAGTTGTTTATGTTTTTAACGATGGCGTGTAATTGTTTTTGGAAATTATTACGTTGTCTGTGAAATTCTAAATATTTAATTACATTTAAGAGGTCAAAGCTGTACATGAGATCTATTGGTTTTGCGTTTTTTAGGCTTTTGAATCCGTAGGATTCTTTTGTATCTAGGTGTTTATTTTTGTTGTTAAGGAAGAAGTATGCTCGCCATCGAATTCGGCGTATTAGTTCGTCCGTTTTTTAAAATTGATTTAATAATGTATCCATGCTTGCTAGGTGTTGGGATATTCTTAAGTGATGTTTCTAAGTTAATATTTTCCATATTATTTTTTGTGGTGAAATATATTCTTGTGAAAGTGCTCAACTGCTTGAGGAGCTAAATATTACTATTTCATGTATCCACATAAAAATTGATAAGGAGATATAATTTTTTATGTGTCAATTTTCAGTATTTACTTCGACAGTTGTCGATACGCCATTTTAAAAATCACAAAGCTATTACTGTAAAGAGTGTTGAATTTCACAAGACAACCATAGTCCAAAATCGTGTTTTGACATGATATAATACCGAGTTATATTCTTTTTATGTTAAATCAAAACAAGTCGGAGTTTAGATTTAATATATTCGTCATTATAGTATTTAAGATCTCAATTAAACAAAAAAACACAAATTGGATTTATCGCGTTTTGCATTCGAACGCTTTATATATATATATATATGTATATATATATGTATGTATATATATAACCTTCCTTGCAGAAGAGTTGGCAACATCTTCTATGTACTTATTCCATTTCATTTCATGTTCCCTAAAGATCCTTATGAAATGCTCAGAATGACCCGGATGACGCAATAGAAAAAGCGGCATCGTTTTCTTTTTGTTGCTTTTTTTTGGTGACTTTGTTGATGATGGTGATGATATGTTTTTGTCCTTTTTACATAACGATGACAGCGAAGATAAAATAGAAACACAAAGTTGATTGAGAATAAAGGCAAAAAAAATGAAGTCAATAATGATGATTTAACAATGCGAAGGAGATATTGAACTATTGACAAAATATTAACTCAGAATAAAGAAACAAAGAAACACATACCACAAAAATAGACGAAAAAAGGAAGGCAGCTGTTAGTGTCATCTCGAAAGACGCGTAAATCGGCGACCCTACACAACTAACAAAAAGAAACACTTTCTAAATCGACAGACCAAGAATTTGACGAAAAAACAAAAATGAAAATGAGAAATCAAGATGGCGCCGTTGAATGGGAACAAGAAGGTGGATTTTTAAGAGGCGGCACTTAAATCTGTGCATTTAGTGATGAAAATGTATTTTTATACTAAAGCTGAGTCAATCAACGCGTGTTTTCCTTATGCTTTTTTCCGATATATCTTAATCACTCAAAGTACATGGAAAAATATTTCTCAGTTTGGGGATTGAGTTATGTTTTGAGAAAACAACATTTCAATTGATCTTATTAGCATCAATTTACAATTTAAACACCATATTACTCATATTTTAATAAATTTCTGGGTACTCTTATAGCTGACGCGCCAGATTTCTGTGACTTCGCGTCGCTAACGATCGGGCAGGTCGCGGAAGAACCCGAGAGTTGCCGATACGAAAACGAAGCTGAAACTGCCAAGCGCTTAATGGGAGACTGGCAGACGATAATATACGACGAAGAATTTGAAAGAAAAAATGCATAGACGAAAAGAAAAAAATCGAACAAACCATAGCTCAAGAACTGTAAATAAATATATTTTTTAATTTTTTGTTGGGCAAAATAACCATTGCCAAATTTGTAGATGTAAATGTTTTGATTGGTTTGTGAAAATAATGTTGTTGTTTTTTTTTTGGGGGGGGGGGAATTTTGTCAATGTTTTTTAACATAAAACAAAGAAAGAAATGAAAATGTTATACTTTTGAATTAGTCCTATCCTTCCAGAGATTCAACGACATGACACAGCTGATAATAATTTATTGTTGTTGCAATAGAACGCGATTATTGTTTTCTTCCAAATATTGTCAGCTACTTGTTATAGCCTGCTTGGCGAATTAATGATGCAACTTGATTGGTTAATACTTCGTCAGCTCTTGGGCGCTTCCGAGACCTGCCCGATCGTTGCCGACGTGAAGTCACGGAAATATGTCGCGTCAGCTATAAGAGCACCAATTTCTGTTTATTACTCTCACCCACTCTCACTGTATATTGTTTGCCCTTCACCCACCCCCAATTCTTATTTTATGCAGTATTCATCATTCTCTCTCTCCCTCCTTCTCTGTTTATTAATTCAAAAGTAATACACTAACTATATACAGAAGATTGGAATATTCCATTATAAACAATAAGGCATATCACCAATGGTACTAATGGTTTTTAACCCATACCTCAGAATCAGAAACAAATAAGTCGGATAGAACTAAGAGTGAGGAATATAGCGAACAGAATCATTAATTTTGTATTTTATCTTTATAATATTTTATATTAAACTGGCTTTGCAAACTCACTTTTGTCTAAATCAATGAGTGACCCAGCGGTCACTTTCTTATAGTGTTATTATAAACATAAGCGTGTCAGGTTGATGAAGCTTCCGGTAGACGGTGGTATCTGAAAATGTTATTTTAAACATAAGCGCTACAGACTAAACAGAATACCATCTCAAAATTAAACGTGACAGACAAACTGATATATTATACCGTCCTTTAGAGACGGTTGGGCGTATCTTAAATAAGTTTCGTCCATTAAATGTGTGTGTCTAATTAATTCAATTTGAACTTAAACTTTATATAAATAAGTAATTCATATTTCAAACAAGCCGGAAATACAGAACGAAGTAGGTCGCTTGTTATAGACATCTTTAGACACATTCAAAATAAGAGATGCCTATTTAATCTGCGATGGTAAATCTATTTTTAAATTAAAAGTCAGTGATCAAAGCAAATTCTATGTGACAGATCAACAAAAATACGATTGCAAATATGTGCGTGACAGACCGACTGAATTAAAAGCCGTCTTATAAAGATTATCAGACGTATCTAAATAAGATACATCTATTAGAGTCGTATGTACCGATGGAAATGCTAGTTAACACTTAAACGTGACGGACAAAAGTAAATGCTATTTTAAGGATTACGCGTAACAGACCAACGCAAATACTATTCTGCACTTGAGCGTAACAGACCGTTTGCATGAATATCGGCTTATAAATGGGGTTGGACGTAACTGAGATGCATCTATTCAATTTGAGCGTGAGCGATGACTATTCTATTTAAAATTAGAGCGTGACAGACCGACCTAACGAATGACAGACAAAGCATCGCATTGAGATGCGATGACGCATAAAAACAAGATGGCGACGTTGAATTGGAAAAAAAAGATAAAAATCAGTGCATATTGTGCTTGGCTTAATCTGAGATTCAGACAAAGTTAAATAATGTGTCTTATCCGATCATCGGACGAGAGATTAGGGGATAGGCCGGAGTGAGGTTCATACTTTTTCTCCTATTCCCGGTGGTTTAAGGGTTGGGGGTTGCTTCTACTTGTCTCGTTGTTGAGCGAGAGAGATGAAGGGAGGCGGTCATTTATTGATTTCCGAGCCGTGCCAGACGTCGGCATTTGACGCCCGGTGTCGAACGTAGTTATATATTGATTCTCAACGGTCGCAAATATTTAACATTCAAGTCTCTTTACTGAAGACGTTATGTAATGGTTTTTGTTTTCTTTTCAAACGGGGCCAAGGATCTGAGATTTTTATTCAATGTTACATCATTGTCAGCCGTCACTTTTCGTGTGCTTCTAGTGAATGTTGGGATTTATTTTATGCATCACCAGCGAATAAATAAAGTCTTGCCTGGAAGCATAAACCAGACAATACAACTTCCTATTTAAGTAGCTTCTTTCCAAGAACCGCAGACTTGTGGAACTCTCTTCCTGACGACTGTTTTCCTCCTACTTATAACCTTGGTCTTTTAAAGACTAAGGCTAATAGGCATCTCCTGTCTTTGCGATGATCATATTTGTTCGTGTAAGCTTCTTGCATCAAGTGGCTTCATGCATTGTCTGGAGCGATTTCCATAAAAAGTAACTCATGTACGGATTTAATAGTTCGTCTATAAATGTCGAACGATTTTCAAAGAGTACAAAATAAGAACTGAATTTTATTAAAACTAGCAGGAAGACCCGACGTTGCTCGGAATTGAATGAGGATTACTATTATGTAATTGTTCACTATGATTACAACACCATATTAGTTTCTTTGGTTTTATTGTCCCCCTCCTGCCGCTTCGCCCCTAATATAGTCAGAAAATACTAAAATGTAGATGCCTTAACATTGTTTTCTATAGGGAACACATAAACATCACACACAAACACACACATACATTGGGTTTTATATAGAGAGATTATCAAAATATATGAGCAGCAGACTTGTGAAGGTACGTAAGGAGGAGGAGAAAGAAACACCTAATAGAAAAGCTCTTTAAATAAATAAAAAAATGTACAAATATAAAGTCATTAAACTACTGATAGAATATAAAGAATCGCTTTGTCTATATAGTCCCTTTGTCTGCATAAGGATGGCTGTTTATATTAATACATTTTCGATCGTCGAAAACAAATTAGGAAGCAGAATTTAAAATGTTTAAATTGTCAACGTAGGATTATGTATAACATTTTAGCAATTGCGAACTAACTCGTTCGGCAAAAAAGTTAGGGATACTTTTCTATTTCACTAGGTTTTATTATGTTTATAATTGTTTGTGATTATCTATTTTTATCGGCTCCAACTGACCAAAAGATGCATTCTCCTGATTAAGAGTCATGAAGTAATTTCTTTGTTGATGTTTTAATGAAATTTTAAAATCTTTATATGAAATAAAAAATGTTCGAGATTTACTATGTCATCTAGGCCGATGAGGAATTCCATAATCAGACAGTCGAGCGGGACGTGATTTGGAGCTTGCTCGTCTTAGCCAGTATCAGCGATAAAATTGATGTGAGTCAGATACGATTTGCAATGGCTATCAAATCTGCTAGAGGGTACTGGAAATTTGAGGAGGCTTGTTGTCACGCGGACTCCAGAGAACACATGACTTGTTATTGCTAGTGAGAAACCACTGATAACAACTTGTGTGAAAAATCCCAGTGAGTTAATAATAATAAATCGTCGTGAAGGGTTTAATACGATGCAAAGACCAAGTAAAGAGAGCACAACCCAGACCTCCACTTGAACGACACGGAGAGTATTGGAATACTGACGAGATTTATTGCCACTAAATTTTCAGAAAGAAAACAACAGCCGATAGCGATAAATGAGTCTTTATTATCACACTAGTCTTATCTAATAAAATCTAACAAGCAGTTACAATAGAGGGGTCTGTACATAATATAAAATATAGATTTTAATAGCATGATTATATGTAACGTTAGGTGGGGGATTCCTTCCACCCTAAGAAATTGTCGGCTGCCATCTTTTCAACGGAAATCTTGTTGTTAGTTGATACGTTTGGCTTTAGTCTTCGTCTTCATAGTAGTAGTAGTAGTAGTAGTAGTAGTAGTAGTAGCGCTTCTTTGAGTGGTAAAAATGATTTTGACGCGAAAGTCGTATAATGATTATTTCTCCCAAATACCAGCCGAGTATAAGTTCTCGGCAATCAGTTCGACATTTCTGTGACCATTTATCCGTTGGACTGAAGTATATATATATATATATATATATATATATATATATATATATATAATTATAAAAAGAAAAAACTATACACACATTAAGGTTGTACACATTATAACTTATTTCGACCCCTTAATTAGGTCTCCTCAGATGTATAAACAACCAAGTCAAAAAACCAAATAATGAGAGAAATTGATCATCGTCTTAAAAAGATAAATTCACTTTTTGATTGGTCTAAAAGTGAATTTATCTTTTTAAGACGATGATCAATTTCTCTCATTATTTGGTTTTTTGACGTGGTTGTTTATACATCTGAGGAGACCTAATTAAGGGGTCGAAATAAGTTATAATGTGTACAACCTTAATGTGTGTATAGTTTTTTCTTTTTATAATTCTGTTTTGCTCTGTTTAAATTACATTGAGCTCTGTTATTCAGATTCTCAACACAAAATTGAAATCTACACACTATATATATATATATATATATATATATATATATATATATATATATATATATATATATATATATACTGTGTAGTCCTAGTAGGTCCACCTTTCCAGGCCTTGCCTTTCTCTCTTTCAGAAGAGTGTTGGTTTATTGCCAATTTCCCGAGGCGCCCTTCCGGGAAATGCCAGTAACTGCTCAGGCTATTTTTAGAGGGCAATCTGTCCCTTACGGCAGCAGCGCTGGAGTTTTCTCTTACCTAACAGAACTAGTGCTGCATCATACTTACGTGACAAGTATGTAAATACTGGACACCAACCTCTCACAGTCTCGATTGCTTTATTTCTTTTCTTTTCTTCTTTCAAGTTGTAATATACACACATTTGTATTTGTTTTTATTTAAAAAAATACATGTATTCGTAGCAGAGAGGAAATTCATCTAGACGATCGCATTATCTTAATCTCTTTCAGATCATACCCCAAAGGGGTGAGTAAAAGAGCCTGGAAAAAGACCTCTGCTCGCTTCGAGGTCGAACACCAAAGAGAGCAAATCTAACTGACTTTTTTGGCACGTCTATTTCCTGTATTGACGCTATTCACTACACGTTAGCTTAATTTTCTAAATATAAATTCTGATAGAAATATTCGTTTCTAACACACCCACGTCAATATATTACTACAGCTATGACATGTCTGTAAATGCAGAATATAGTAGAAGGAGAAACACACAGAGCAGCTGCACAATAAAAAAGAAGAAAAATGTGTGTCATTGTCATTGCAGGATTTGTCTATTGACCTCATCTTCCGAAGAGTTGACGAAACATAGAATATTGATTAGTAGGGCATTTCATAACTGCAGAACAACCTGATAGGCATCCTCCTGATAAATGCGTCTAGATTATATATAATATTCAGTAAAGGGTCATAAAAAACGTGAAAATATAGAAATATAAAGAAAATATTACAATAAGAAATAAATAGAATACAGAAATAAAATCCAAGCAAATAAATAAAAACAAATGAAAATAATTAAAAAAAATAACATTAAAAAAATAACAAGGAAATAAAATGACGAAATTGAGTGACGTTCCTGGACGAGCTTAACGCGAGACGTGAGAGTGTCACATGACAGCTTCCTCACAATTACGTGATGGTCTGAACAGGATAAACATGACAGATTGTGTTTTATCTGTTTTCTGTTGCATTCTACAGTTTCCAATTGAAATTGTTTTTAAAATATCAAATTATTAGCTCAAAGGGTTAGAATGCAAAGACTGGGAGAGAAGACCTCCTAGAACTGCACAGTGCAACCCCTAAGACCGACGGAATCAAGGCCCGAAGGTCAAGACAGTACTGGTCTAAAGGGTGTAGCATCCATCGGAACATATACTATACTTTAGTCTCTTTCAAAAGGGCGAGAGAAAAAATTCGAGTATATCACACTTCAAACATCCCCCTTTTGTGTGTACATCCCGCCAAATAATTTATCCCCGCCCCCAAAAAACTTCTACCGTCCTTTAACCTATGTCCCCGTTCTGATTCTCTTTCTGTTCCTTCTCTTTATTTATTTCTCTCTCTCTCTCTCGCTCTCTCTCTCTCTCTGCCTCTTCTCACCCCAGCAAGTCTCACTCAATTCATCTGAGACAATTCAATCCTGATCTCTGCTGACCTCCTTGGAAAGCCCTTAATTTGTGTTCATCTGTGGCTGCCCGTCTTGCGTGGATCTACAAGACGTCAACAAAAGATAAATCAGAATTGAATAGACCGAATATCTCCACCCCAAAACAGGAACATCATCACGAACCCCCGCAACATCTATCTCTCCCTCTCTCTTCTTTCCCCTTTCTCTCTCTCTCTCCCTTTCCTCTTCTCTGCACCTCTCTCTCCTTTCCACCCATCTCTCTTTTCCCTCCCCATCTTACCAAAAGTAAAATGAAGATGGGTGTGGCTACTCAGCTAAAACCTTAGCCCCCAACGTCGTCGTTATCTGCAGTAAACGCTATTTGCCCGACCGCTGCAGTTGTCATCTGTTCTTAAACTCGCACAATGCATTGTTAATGAGCGAGGTGACGAGAAATGGCTACGGTTGCAGACAAATAAAACAAATAAAAAAGGTGAAGATGATGGTTGAACGGTAAGCTCTATCGTTGATGGTCGTGGGGAGGGATGCACCCAACGAACAAAGTGAGGATGGCTACAAGAACAAGACAGAAATGAAAAAAGGCCAAACACGTAAAAAAGTCAGCTTTGACAGCTACAACGCTGCATAATATATCTGCACTCTTCGTATATATATATATATATATATATATATATATATATATATATATATATATAGATGCAAATTAGTTGCGATTTGTACGGACCGGGTTCAAGCCCTCCGACAGACATGTATTAACATCACTACACTGAAGATTGCGTAAGCATATAACATCGATGTCTGTAGGTAAACATCATAATTATTTACTTTTAAAAATATAATTATAGCCCCCTTTACTAGGATTGATGCACTCTGGCCGAATTTATAAACGAGCAGTAATGCTATGACTTAAAAAAGAGATTCCGACCCCATTTGTTGTTGCTGTTAAATCACTTTAAACTGCTCGCTATACACGCTCGCTGATTTGGCGTTTATAGATTTAAATCCCTCCTAATTATCATGTGAATACTCGCCAGCCGAGGAGAAAGATACCTGACTGCAAATTAGTGTCGATTTGTAAGACCCCGGTTCAAGCCCTCCCACCGACGTGAATTAACATCCCTACACTGAAGATTGCGTAAGCATGAAACATCGATGTATGTAGGTAAAAATAATTAATATTTACTTAAAAAAAGATATATATATATATATATATATATATATATATGTGTGTGTATAGTAGTTTTTTGGTTATATAACCAAAACGACGTAATATTATGGCGGTTAAAAATTCGTATATGTTTCGGCAAGTAATATCGTAGGTTCAATCATTGCCCTAGGTAGCAATGCTGATGACGACTTATAGTCAGAAAATGGTGTCTATGGATATCTTTTATATGTACGTAAAAATAACCAATCAATAAATATATATATATGTTTATACAAGGGGCGTTCAATAAGTAATGCCCCTGACCCATTTCCCATAGCAATAGATTAATTAAACTTAGCACAGTTATTAGTCTTTCTCTACATAGGAACCGCCCAGAGTTATGCATTTCTCTCATCGTTTGATGCAGCTCTGGGCGCCGTTTTTGTATAACATCCCAGGTTGGTCCTCCAACCACGTCGTATCTTCAGAAATCAAGGCTGCATCATCTGGGAAACGCTGTCCTTTCAAAAACAACTTCATGGCTGGGAAAAGATGAAAGCCAGAGGGTGCAAGGTCAGGAGAGTAAGGGGGATGAGGAAGGATTTCATAGCCACACGAACGTGCTTCTGATCTGGCGACATGTGAGTTAAGGATCGGAGCGTTGTCCTGCAGGTGGAGTATACATTTGCTTATCTTGCCCCGCCTCTTGATTTTGATAGCTTCTCTTAATTTCTTCAAAAGTGAAGCGTAATAGGCTCCTGTAATTGTGGTAGCCTTTGCCAGGAAATCTGTCATCACTACTTTGTCCTGGTTTCAGAAGACTGTGAGCATGACCTTGTCAGCGGAGGACTGCACCCGTGCCTTCTTTGGAGGTGATGAGTCCAAGTGCTTTCACTGCATTGACTGGGCTTTGGTCTCTGGATCATAGTGATGGACCCAAGTTTCATCCTGTGTAATCACTCTTTTGAAAAACTTTGACTCATCTTCTTGGCACATCTCCACATTCATTCTCGATCACTCGACGCGTTCGTTCTTCTGGAAAGGTATGAGAAACCTGGGAATCAATCTGTCAGACACCTTATGCATATGCAAATGGTCATGAATGATAGTTTCCACAGACCCTGTACTAATCTTGAGCTCTTGGGCTATTTGGCGAATAGTAATGCGTCGATTTTCAAAAATAGCAGCCTCAACTTGACGGACAGATGCCTCATCAATTGCAGAATTGGGACAACCAGGTCTGGGAGCTGTTTCCCCAGACTTCCGGACATGTATGAATTCACGATGCCAGCGGTTTACAAGGTCATATAATGGGGCATCATCACCATAAGTTTATTTCATTTTATCAAAAGTCTCCCTTGATATGCGTCCTTTTAAATACAAAAACCGGATCACTGCGCTACACTCAACTGGCTCCATTTCACACCTGACTCAGTTCAAACACCTGTAAATCAGAAACCACAATTAGTTCAGAGCTGTTTTTTAAACATAACCCATACAGATATAAATCCTTACACATGCAAAATGTCATCTAGATCAGACAACTGGAAGTGGATAAGGGGCATTACTTATTGAACGCACCTCGTATATATAGGTACATTATATATATATATATATATATATATATATATATATATATATATATATATATATATTTTAATTGAATTTTAATCGCTTTAACGTTAATTTTGGCACACTCAATTTCCCCATTTTGCTCTTTCTTTCGACGTTATTATTAATTAAAACTATCGATTTTCTCCTGACGAGATGATAGTCGAAAGGGCCTTAGAGAGATTTCCGCGTATTCTTTTTAAATCTATTTATAAATGTTGTACCTCGAAACATTTATTTATATATATATATATATATATATATATATATGTATATGTACATTATATATATATATATATATATATATATATATATATATATATATAGTAAGCAATGAAAATATATATGGCAATCAAGCTACACAGAGGCTCCCGTGTTTCATCCCCGTGGGGAATCGTCAGGCTACCTAGCTCTACTTACGTATCGAGCACTGTTGAAGTAAATACTGAAAACTGATACATAAAAAATTATATCTCCTTATAATATTTTATGTGGATACATGAAGTACTAATATATATATATATATATATATATATGTAATCCCGAGACAGCTGTTTCACGACAAATTAGTGTGGCGAGATATAGCAAGTGGATAAACGCTAAATTGAAGACTATCAGCCGATAAATTACGGCGAAGGAAACCAATACATATATAAAAATAAAGTACGAACACAAAAGATGATTTTGTTTGCTTTGTTATGCAAATGTTTTTGTTTTTTTAAATTTTTTCAATGTTTTTTTGTTTCATTATTTTCAAAAACTTCATTAGTCCTTCGAGGGATTCAACGAGCTGACAGATTATAGAAATTCATTTTTTTGTTATTAAACGCGATACATTTCTTCCAAAAGTTATCCACTCCATGGTTAATAGTTTCGTCAACTCTCCTCTGAGACCTGCCATAACATTAACGACACGAAGTCACGCAGACATGGGGCGTCAGCTATAAAAGTACTGTTTTTATATCAGTCAAAATGTGTAATTTTTTGTTGACTCGACATTTGAATCTCTTTGAGATGAGGCGCTATTTCATATTATACAAAAAGTACGATTATAGTTTACAAATCTTGATAGATTTCGTGCAAAATTGAGTGAATTAATGTTCAAATATTTGAAACAGAATCAATGTTATCCTATTTGCGGGTGAGCATTTTTAACCAATTTGGAGGCAGACAAAAGTGTCTTTGTAATTAAACTTACTTATTTTGGTAATGTTATTGAATATTACAAATGTATTACAAATAGAGATTTGATATATGTCTCTCTGAAGCCGAAACTATACTATTACATCCATTAACTTGTACTAGTGTACTATCTTTTAATGCTCAATTCAGTTGAGGTAGTTTAGTATCGGTTCTCTTGCTATGTTACAATCATCCCAGGCATTAGTTTCTCCGTTTTGACGGGAATTAGTGAAGCATATTTTCTTTTGTCATAGAATCATTCTTCCCAGGGATAAACTCCTCGATTTAGATGGAGCGTAATTCTGTTCTGTTGCTAGAGTATTATCTTCCCAGTCATCACGTCCTCCCTTTGGGGGATTATACAGTATATGTTCGTTGGTCGTGATGACATCTTCACAGGCATTACTCTGCTTTGAGGGCGTGGTTTAATATATGTTTGTAATTATGCCTCCTTCCTCCCAGGGCTTTACTTCTCTTTATTTGGTCGCATATTTATGCCAGTCTAAATACTGTTCACACATCAATTGACACTAATGATCAGAATAACTTATATTTTAAATGAAAAGGAAAGATCCAGGTTGTCCTCGATGGTCATTCATCTAAGCAACATGACATAAATGCTGGTGTACCCCAAGGATCCAACCTAGGACCTTTACTGTTCCTGATTTTCATAAATGACCTCCCTGATGTAATTGAGACTGAGATAGGAATATTTCCTGACAACACTACGCTCTATTCTCGTCATGTGGGCAAAATCGACGCGAACATATCTAAGGCAATGGCTAATGACCTCCAGGCTGTAGTGGATTGGGGTCATAAATGGTTGGTAACTTTTAAAACGGCAAAGACAAAGCTACTTTCCTACAATAACTACGAGAAACCTCTTCAACCACCGATTGTGATGGCAAATAACACCCTACCTGAAAGTCCATCATTCAAACTCTCGGTCTAACTTTCACAGATAGCATGAATTGGAATAAATACATTAAAGATATTGCCAGGACTGCTGCAAAGAAGGTGGGCTCCCTCTACCGTGCTAGTAAACTTCTCACACCTGACATTATCCCATATCTCTACAAAGTCACCATCCGCCCATGCATGGAATATTGTTGCCACATATGGGCTGGTGCATCATCCACTAATCTCTCCGTTTTAGACAAGGTCCAAAAAAGAGTCGCTAACTTAATAGGTCCCTCACTATCTACCAAGCTCCGGCCCCTATACCACCGCCGCAATGTTGCTTCTTTGTGCCTATTTTACAAGTATTTCAGCTCTGATGAGCTTGCGGCTCTGGTGCCCCCATGACGCAAATTCACGAGACCAACCCGACAATCTGCCAAATGCCATCTATTCACTGTGGAGGTCCCCAGATGCCGAAGAGCTTTCTACTCCAAAACTTCTTTCCGCGTGCTGCTGGACTCTGAAACTACCTCCCCCTGGGCCCTGTTTTCCTGACGGTACTGACATGCAGAAATTTAAAACTAATGTAAACAGACATCTCGCTGCACAGCTCTCAATTTAGGTTGACCCCCTCCTAAAGAAAAATATCACCCTTTTTTCTCAGTAGCCCCCTTACGTCTACAGTAGCGGCCTGCCTTGTTTGGGTGAACTATGTTAAAAAAAATGTGTTCTGAAACATTTCATGGAGCAAATGCCTTCATTTTAATTAATTGTAGCGTTCAAAGTTTTAATGCACGATTATCGATAAAATTCGTATTTTAGACTTAAGCGTGACAGAGCCTCTAATGGAGAATGTAGACACATCTACACAAACCGTAGTAATATCAAGGAAACTCTTATAAACATAATTACGAAAAAAGAAACATTTTTTAAAAAGTGAAAAAAAATGGCGGCCATGATTAGAAAAGATGTGTATTTGTATCCTCTTTCCCGGTTTATTTCTCCTTTTTTGTTGTTGGTTAATTCGAGAAGCGAACCTGACAGTCGAACGTAGCGTATCCACCTTGATCCATCGGGTCTGTCGGTCGTGTCTCGCCGAGTTGAATGAGGCAAGACCGAAAATAAAACCGTTGAACTCGAGAATAAACTCAGTTGTGTGTGAATGAAACTAATTACCTACGTTTCTAAATCTGTCTGCTGCAGGCCGCAGGGCGTGAACAGAACTCCCCTTCTATGATCAACCATCAAAACTGCAGAGAAACGAACAAACCTTACCCTCCCTTTCGACCATTACATTGAAGAAAAAAGATTCTATAAAATATATATTACTTTAGCGATAATAATTGGCTTTTATTCCAAAATAAGACAACATTGCGCATGGCATCCCATTAATTATGCGATGACAACAAGAAACTCCCAAGATAATATTGCCTTCCTACTGTCTCTAGAGACGGTAACACTTTACCCTCTGAAAAAAAAAACGACTACGGGATTAAGGGTATATCGAGTAATCCACAACCTCACTTCTGACCTTATAAATTTCAGTATATAGGGGAAATAGAAGACGAACGGAAACTATGTCTGGAATAGTACAGGACACTATTTTAAAGTTCTTGTTCTCATAGAGCATTAGCCTAATATATGTGTCATATTTTGAGGCAAACGTGTAAAACAAAGGTCAAAAGGTGGAATTTTCAATGACCATTCAAACTTGATTTATTTTACATATCAGGATATTATCCCATAAGAGGAAGTCGGCAGTGACACGTAGTTTATAAATTGATGAAATCTTACTCTATTTATTGAATGTAAGCGGGAACGGTCGTGCTTTGTGGAGATTCCCCCATTTCAATATGGGGAATGCGTTGTGGGTATTATATATATGGACTGCGGACTGGAAAAGAATAAAGAAGATCTCCGAAAGGATTGTAAAATCCCAAATAATTTTGCTCTGTTATTTTTTCAATTATCAAAAATACGCTGTTATTAAGAAGACGGAAACAACGAACAAAAAAGAGAGAGAACGAACTGTTGCTACGTGTCATCAAACCAACAAGACTCAAGCTGTCTCCGTTATGATGCGCTGTTTGGTCCATCTGCTTTTATTGAAGAAGTATCCTTGTAGTGCTAAATTCAATCTTCCCCTAGCTTAACTTCAGTGATCGTATCAAACCCGATATATCAACGTAATATAGTCGTATTTTCTTGCAAAGTTATCTTGCAAGCAAATCGTCATCACTAAAAGGAGAAAATATGGTGGACACCGTAATCTGCGGAGTTGTTTTATGTGGATTTACTTAACAACGCTTAAAGATCGACATGATCCAAATTCGTATGAATGTCCATAACAATCCCAAATCAGAGATTTAATCACTAGCTAATCATATTGTCTTAAAGTTACCAGGAAATAAGTAACTCATGCGCCCTTTAGACAAGACAAAATTAGTTGTTGAAAGCAACGGGAATCCCTATTGGAGTCAAAGATGAAGTTTTAGCACTTCTCCAATATATTGCTACGAATAGCAAGAAGAGGTTACCTACTGAATCTGGCAGGGTGTGATATATTTATATATGGTACTTTGTTACATTAGGATACGCGCTTACTTTGACCATGACACTTATTGTAACCCTAACCCCTAACCCTATCTCTAACTATATTGCTTAACCTAACTCTGACCCCACTTTGACCCAAACCCTAGCCGAAACCTAACGACGAGATAAATGTTAATGTAACAAAGAGCCATATATATATATATATATATATATATATATATATATATATATATATATATATATATATATATATATATATTAATTATTAAGCTCCTATAAAACTGAGCCCTTTCGAGAGATAATAAAAGTGTATGGGCTCGAACGCATATATATATATATATATATATATATATATATATATATATATATATATATATATATATATTTACTACGTATCCAATATACATATATATATATATATATATATATATATATATATATATATATATATATATATATATATATATAGGTTTACTACGTATCCAATATACATATATATATATATATATATATATATATATATATATATATATATATATATATATATATATATATATATAGGTTTACTACGTATCCAATATATATATATATATATATATATATATATATATATATATATAATTTTAAGCCCTATCGAGAGATAATGAAATTGCATGGGCTCGAACGCATATATATATATATATATATATATATATATATATATATATATATATATATATATATATATATATATATATATATATATATATATGTATATATATATGGGGTTTTGTACATATTCAATATATATATATGTATATATATATATATATCTATATATATATATATATATATATATATATATATATACATATATGTGTGTGTGTGTGTTTGTATTTGTATTTGTTATGTTACCTGAAAGGAACGTAAAACACATGTTTCTATTCTGTACTGGATGGCCTTCGCTGTCACAAATGATTATGTTTACTTTTACACGACTAGCAAATGGGTACACAACGCTTTTCGACTTGCACTTTCCGTTATTTTCTTTACAGTTGCCAAAATTAAGTACATACATTGACACAGAAAATGTGGATAAAGATGACATCCGTGCTTGATAATAAGGAATGGGTTTGCCAATACTGTTGGCTTTTTGAAATATTAATGGTAGATGTGGGTTCCAGATACTTTCAACGGATAATGGCGTCTAAGATACCAAAAATATGTGGCATTATGTTAAATTGCAGTCTTTTCTGAAGAAGGCGTCTCATTTATTAATTTAACATATATGCGACTGAATGCGAGGATTTTTTACCATTGTTCTGTATTAGTTAATTTCCAACAATAACTGACATTAGCTTTAAGGCATAGCTCATTGGGTGAAACTAATCCGAGCTCCCAGCACTTGACAATGTTTATATTGAGATATCACTAACATTTAGTCAGTGTCAAATGATAGCGCAGGAGTGGAGGTTCCGACTGTCAGTTTGACGGTCGAGTTTCAATCCCGGCTTGAAGAGCTGTGATACAGCGAAACAGTCTATATGTGGGTGACTATATAAAGCTCCCTTTCTTGGGTAGAGCTTATTTATAAGGATATCGCCAACTGTCATTAGCTTTAAGGCATAGCTCATTGGGTAAAACTAATTCGAGCTCCCGGCACTTGACAATGTTTACATTGAGATATCAGTTACATTCAGTCAGTGTCATATGATAGCGCAGTCGAGTTTCAATCCCGGCTGAAGAGCTGTGATACAGCGAACCAGTCTGTATGTGGACGACTATATATATATATATATATATATATATATATATATATATATATATATGATTATTTTATTTATACAGACATACAGCAATAATAATTTATTGTTAGTTTAATCCGATGGGAAAAATTACATACATGCCATATAGATGGCAACTCCACTACACAAGTATCGAAACTGACAATTAAATAAAGGAAGGCGACCCGAAATATTAACGTATTGTCTATTGGATTTGGGGAAAAACTCACTTTTTATTCTTAAGAAATACTCATTACAACCCATTATTTCTATTGTATACAGTAACAGAGTAGCATAGCTATGTACGTACAATTACAAGAAACCTCTTCAACCACCGATTGGCATGGCAAATAGCACCTTACCTGAGAGTCCAACGTTCAAATTTTTAGGCCTAACATTCACAGGTAACATGAATTGGAACAAATACATTGAATGCATTGCCAATGCTGCTTCAAAGAATGTGGGCTCCCTCTACAGAGCTAGTAAACTTCTCACACCTGACATTATCCTATATCTCTACAAAGCCACCATGCGACCATGCATGGAGTATTGTTGCAACATCTGGGCTGGTGCATCATCCACTAGTCTCTCCCTCAATATCCACCAAGCTCCACCCCCTGTCCCGTCGCCCTAATGTTGCATTGTTGTGCCTGTTTTACAAATACTTCAATGGAATGTGCTCCGATGAACTTGCTGCCCTGGTGCCCCCATGAACGTAAATACACTAGACGAACCCGACAATCAGCTAGGTACAATCCATTTACTGTGGAGGCCCCCAGATTCCAGAGAGCCTTCTACTTCAATAGCTTCTTTCCCACCGCTGGAACTCTCTCCCTGCCTGCTGTTTCCCTGATTCTGACATGTAGTAATTTAAAACT
Source organism: Sepiola atlantica (assembly GCA_963556195.1). NCBI lineage: Eukaryota > Metazoa > Mollusca > Cephalopoda > Sepiida > Sepiolidae > Sepiola > Sepiola atlantica. The sequence goes on along the minus strand of OY744543.1, from coordinate 79,343,477 downwards.
AACGTAAACAGAAACTCGCTGCACAGCTCACAAATTAGGATGACCCCCAAAACTTATTCCCTTATTCTTAGTAGCCCCTTACGTCTACAGTGGCGTCTTGCCTTGTTTTAGGTAAACTATTATTTTTAAAAAATCTACTTACGAAGTGTTTTAGGGACGGATGTTCGACGTAAGTCGGGATTTTCCTGTTTTTTAAAGGACATACAAACCTGAAAAAGTTGTCGTGTGATGATTCTATGGAAAAGGTGATGTGTTCATATAAAATAACATATTTATTACAGACCTCCCTCAGCTAAATGTCAACATATCGTGTAGCTTAGACGCTGCATAATTTGATGGCATCTTACTAATATATTTTTCTATCTAATATCATAGAAGCTTTTATTCATTCATTCATTTAACTTTAAATTATCAAGGCTATAGGCAACTCGAGTCTAGGGGTTGATGAGATGGATAGATTGTAAAGTTGAATGATGAGGACTACTATGAATGATGAAATAGAATGAACAACATTTGATAACTGATGGAGACTGTTTATAACATATATTTGTCGGCATTGTATTTGGAGACGACCATTTTGTATTCTGAAGGGAAGCCGTCTGATGGTGTTTTCCACAGTTGGGAAGTTCTAAGAAAGTAACTCCGAGAATCAGACTTTTTTTTTTATAGTTATGGAAGCCTCTAATGATATATAATCTTATTTATTTCTCCAGCTCACCAGAAAACTTGCTCAGTATAATTCTTCAACGCCATCAGTTGATACGGTATGGTATGTGTGTATGTGTGTGTGTACATCAATACAGAGGAGTAGATAGAGGTAATCTCATATTGAAAATTGTTAGATCTCTCAAAATGTGCAAATAGAACTATATTTGAAAAAATCTAATACGAATAGAGCATTTATAACGCGGGTGGTAAAAGAGCTTGATGGTCTACTAAGAAAGGTTGTTTTGGGAGATGGATATATAGTGTATATGGTATAACTTTAGTATTGTTGTTGATGTTGCTGATGCGGATGATGGCTATGGATGTGGTGGAGGTGAGGGCAGCGGTGCTCGACCTGCTCACGATTCTCGATATTACATGTTCATAAGAGGTCGTTTGTTTACACACATGTGTTAGACGAGGCGCAATGTTTTCATTGCACATAACATAAATTTAGTTGGTTGTTTGAATGTGTAAGGGCACGGGTTGCATAGGGGGCTCGAAAAGGGGGAAAGAGTAGGGCACGTGTCTTCAGTCACTGGGTAGAATGAAATAAACAAAGAAAAGAAGGAGGAATGAATGAATTATTTAAATAAATAAAAAATGAATAAATGAATAAAAGGAGTGAAAATTAATATATGAAAAAAAGGTTGAATAAATGAAAGGAAAGTGAAATAAATGAAATAAAAGGTAGAATAAATGAAACAAAAGGTAGAATAAATGAAACAAAAGGTAGAATAAATGAAAGAAAGGAAGAATAAATGAAGGAAAGGTAGAATAAATGAAGGAAAGATAGAATAAATGAAAGAGAAGTAGAATAAATGAAAGAAAGGTAGAATAATTGATAGAAAGGTAGAATAAATGAAAGGAAGGGTAGAATAAATGTAAGAAAGGTAGACTAAATGAAAGAAAATTATAATAAATGACAGAAAAGTATAATAAATGAAAGAAAAGTATAATTAATTAAAGAGAAGTATAATAAATGAAAGAAAGGTAGAATACATGAAAAAAAGATAGAATCAATGAGAGAAAAAGTAGAATAAATGTACAAAATGTAGAATAAATAAAAGAACGGTACAATAGAAGAAAGAAACGGAGAATAAATGAAAGAAAAGTAGAATAAATGAAAAAGTAGGATAAATGAAAGAAAGGTAGAAAGAATAGATTATATAAAGGATAGAATGAATAAATGGATGAATGAATAAATGAAAATAAGGATAAATTAAATAAAGAGGAATTTTAGAAAGAATGAAAGAAGTCAAAAATATAGATGGAATGAATAAATGAATAGAAATAAAAGTGTATGGTGGAAGGAAGGAATTTTAGAAATGATTAAGTGAATAAAAGAAAGGAGCGAAAAATAATTATTCAATCAATTAAATGAAGAATGATTAACAAAAAAAAAACAATAAATGAATTTTAAAAAAAGGAAAAGAAATGAAATAGAAATACATGAATGAATTATATGAAGGGAACATTAGTATTAATGAATGCAATATAGTAAGTATGAATGAATGAATTGCAGAAAGAAAAAAGTGAATGACAGAAAAGAAGAATGAATGATTAACAAAACAGCAAAATGAATGAATAAAAAAAGTATAAATACATCACAAAAATAAACGAAATCAATAAAGAAGGCATCAATGAAAAAATATGAAGAACGAAACAAAATGAAACTGAAAGAGAACAGAAATGTATGGAAAAATAAATGTATGAATAAAAGAAAGAATCAAAATGAATCAAAGGAAGTAATAATAATTTATTAAACAGAAAGAGAAAGAAAGGATTCATTCTGCACTTGCTTGAACCGTGCCCCTTATTTTAACCTCAGACCCTATTCGACCTCTGCCAATACGGGCGTGAATTGATTTATTTTGAATGTGTAATAAAATAACAAAGTCGGCCAACCCAGAACACCTGACACTTTATGATACACACCCACATATGCACACACACACACACACACACACACACACACACACACACACACACACATATATATATATATATATATATATATATATATATATATATATATATATATATATATATATATATGGGAAATAAAAAGGAAAAACCAAAAAGGATGTTTTTTTTATATATTCATCAACGTTTCGTAGCATGCTACTGACTTCACTAAGTTCGGATCTCGGTCCAGCGCACCCAGTAGTGGCTACTCCTTTTTCTCATCAACCCATCATGTCAACCCAATATTTTCACATACTTGCATGAAATTTTTCTTAAAATTATCATCCTGAGGAAGTCTTACAAATAAAGACGAAACGTTGATGAATATATAAAAAAAACATCCTTTTTGGTTTGTCCTTTTCATTTCCTATTACGTCGGATTACCTTCATCTTCCCTTATTATAGGATATATATATATATATATATATATATATATATATATATATATATATATATATGTATATATATATGTATATATATATATTTGTATATATATACATATATATATATATATATATATATATATATATATATATATATATATATATATATATATATATATAAACGCGGTCAATAGCCAGCTATTTTCGTGAAAATTTTCAATAGTAAGTCGGGTTTGTCTGGAAATATTGTCTACAAGTTTCAGGCTTTGTAATTAGCAACGATATAATTGTATGGCAATGTAAAAATAGCTGTTGTGTTTTAATTAAACCCGTTTTGTTTGATACATAACCTTTGACTATCTAATTGAATATATATATATATATATATATATATATATATATATATATATATACATATATATACATATATATTTGTATAAATATACATTTGGAAAAATTAATTTGAACAATACACATTTATTCAATATTTCAGTACTCTATTATATCAACAATACTGATCAAAATTCATTATGGTAGTTGATATCTATTGCAGAGCATTTTTATCTACTCGACTTTATATTTAACGATTTTGTGTCGAGCACAATTTAAAAATCATCAACATTATTCAATACGAAATTAACATAAAAAGTAGTAAATTTCATCAAAATATCCAGTTAATTCATCTGCACTCTGTATTATTTTGAATACATTTCCAGTGAGACGGGAAAAAGTGTATTGCATGTTTAAAAAAACAGCTGAATAATTTATGTGTACCAATAAAACCTATTCCCGTTCTCAAAGTTAGTAAAGTAGTTAAACGTAAATGTTTAACCGATTTTGTATATCATTAAGTTCTTCATCATTATCATTATACTCATTTTCATCATCATCATTATCATCATTACTATCATAATCATCATCATCGTCATTATCATCATCATTATAATCATTTTCATCATCATCATTATCACAATAATCATCATTATCATCATCATAATCACTATGATCATCATCATCATAATCATTTTCATCATCATCATTATCATCATAATCATCATCATCATCATTATCATTATAAGCATTTTTATAATCATCGTTATCATCATTATCATCATCATAATCATCATTATCATCATTATCATCATCATAATCATCATTATCATCCCTTTCATCATAATCATCATTATTATAATCATTATAATAATAATCATTATTATTATTATTATTATTATTATTATTATTATTATTATTATTATTATTATTATTATGATTACTGATGACTTAAAGATAGCAAATTACCTATCGTTGACTTTTTCTCTAGGATGGTTGATATTTTTCTGAATTCTTTTCAGACAGCGGGGGATGCCTTACTTGCTATTTTCGTTTCTTGCATCCCCTCACACCTGAAATGGTTTCGTCCAGAAGCTAGAAAACGACACGTTTTTACTCTCTAATTTTTGTGCGACGACACTGATATATTATATTTATTTATATAAATATGTACAAACAAATACACATTGGGCTTTATTATAGAGTGGGGGATGTACAACGCTTCCCTTTTAAACGTTTTTTCTACACTTATATTGCTCTATACACTAGATGTGTCATGGCATCTGATCAGACTATGCTAAACTTAACATATGTCATAAACACTGGAAAAATCGACAAGAAATAAGAGAAAATTAAAAAAGAACGAATAAAAAATATGCTTAGACAGAAAATGAGGTAGAAAAAGACAAGAGAGTTCTAAAGAGAATAAAGAAGTGCACTAACAGCCGACGGGGCGGGAAAATGCGCAAGTCATATCGCAGCCATTAAGCGTTGTTAGAATTACGCATGCATGACCATTTTGTCGAGCGTCGCCATGTTTATAATGGCCGACAAATAAGAAGCAACATTCTTTTCTTTATAAGCAACGCATAAAGTTCAGGTTGTAAACAAAGAGAGACGCCATTAATCAGCAGACGGACTTCACGAGTGCGAATAAAATACAAAGAATTGCTGAGGTACTGCGTGTTGTCTGCTTAGCCATTTCTAGCATTATTTACTGCTGAAACACAATACTTTTTTTTTGACGGTCCATTTCAAACGATTCGTTAAGAGAGCACTGCTATTTTACACATAGCTGATAAATTACAGTTCTACCAACGGCGCTGATTGGCTGAGAAAGCGCACGTGATTTGAGAGTGGGACATTTTTACATATTCAAAAGTAAAGTTCTAAGTAAAGTTAGTGAAAAAAAATGGTATTATTAACGGTTTTAGATATTGGACAGGATAAAGATGGGAATGTGTTAAAGTAAGCTTATGATCGAAATTTTCCACGTAGGGTAAAAATAAGGTACAAAAATAAGTGGAAAATTACATTAGAAGTTTAATGTTAACAATTGGGACGATGTGGAGGATAAAATGCGTCACGGATAAAAAATGACTAGTGATACGTGGCTAATAAACTGATCAAATCGGCATCTTTCTTTCGGGACACCACGGAGGAAGGGAGTTGGTTTTGTGGCAGCTGTCTAATTCTGCTATGGGGATATGTGGGGGATAATGTATACTGTCTACTCGGAATAACAATAAAACACCCGAAAGCTTTGTTATGTTGTGATTGAATTTTTCAACTACACTTACGATCAAAAGAAGATTAAGAAGAAAGTGAAGAAGAAGTAAAAGAAAAAGAAAAAAAGAAGAAGAAGAAGAAAAAAGAAGAAATATTCTTATAGTGTACGAACCATGTTCCAACGTCGTCAACGTTCGCCCGAGAGTTGACGAGGCGAAAACGACGCAAACACTGCCAAACAATAAATTGAAGACTGGCAGCCGATAAATTACGACGAAGAAAATCAAACTAAAATACATATATAAAAATAAAGAACGAACTAACCGTAGCTGAACAACTGTTATTAATTAGATGTTTATTTAGTTATTTATTTTGGTGTTCATCTCCGCAGTCGCGTAAGATTCAGCAGGTGAAACACAAATTAAGGAGTGGTTCAACAAAAATGGCCACACACTAACAAAGAGTGACCAGCGTTCTGGCAGACCCCAAACTGTTGGGAGTGCAACTGTTGTTAGGAAGGTGCGACAAAAGAGATAATGCGGAACGCAACGGCGAGAATAAACACCATTCCAAAAGAAGACTTCCAGAGATGTTTCCGGCTATTGATGGATCGGTGGACTAAGTGTGTGCATGCATAAGGGGCCTACTCTGAAAGAGATTAGGGTCCCAACCCCGTCGTATTTTAAATATTGAAATATTTTTTCTGGCCTAAGGTCGGATACGTTTGCCTACCCAATCCTTACCCTTATCTCTAAACCAGTTTTAATCAGCATACCAATTTCATCACCTCCATAAGTATTCACTATACCTTAGTTAATAATGTTAAATCCCGAATACAAATCATTCAAAAACTATGCAGAGTTACTGCCCTTAAATCGACCGGATGATATCTTTATTTAAATTCCTTTGGGATTGATTTAAAGTCCTTTTATCCAGGATTTAAACTTGTATTTAATTAGTGTGTCTCTTTTAACCTTTTTAATCCTTAAACGCATTTTCTCTCCCTTTAGAAGACACACCATTAAACCCCAAAAGAGTAACGGCCAAATATACGATACTTATATCGGGATTTATATAGAAATATTTTTTTAATCTTTTAATTTTTGATATCTCTTTAAATCTTCTCCGGCTCAAAACTTAGCTGGTACTTCTCATCCTTTTTTCAAACGTTATTAAACCTTCCTTACACTAAACTTAAACAAACATACATACCACTATAAGCAAATAACGCGTCTAAACTAGAGTGACACGTGACTTCACAATTCCGAAACAGATGACAACAGAAGAAAACCGACGGTACGAATGTTGTATTAATTTTTCTGTACCAAAGTAAATATATATATATATATATATATATATATATATATATATATATATATATATATATAGTAAGCAATGAAAATATATATGGCAATCAAGCTACACAAAGGCTCCCGTGTTTCACTCCCGGGGGGAATCGTCAGGCTAAATGCATGGAGTTATTTTTGTCAGGTGTTTTTATATACATGGCTTGCTAGTTATCCAATCAGATTCTTTGTTGTTCCCTCAGCCAATCGTTGAGCTTCCCGCATTGTTGGTGATGCTCCTATTTTTTTTGTTAACAATGGATTTTCCTATATACGGTTTCCTTTGTTTTGTCAATACAGTGGGCGAATTTATTTTAACACGTGGTTTCTTGTATTTCTATTTTAGGTTTTAAATTTTAACTAATTCAGTTTTTTATTTATTTATTTATTTATTTATTTTTATTTATTTATTTATTTTATTTATTATATATCATCCTAAGGTAAATTTATTTCTGTGTAAACAGCTGTTTGCTATTTCACTTCTGAGTTTAATAGGTTTCGGGGATCTTTAAAATTTAGGATTTCATATTTTTCATTCAGGCATAATCTACACGGGTCGTCTAAGTTTCTACATGTACTGGCCTGTCTTACTATTTTCCATTAAATTATTGGTGAGTGTCCATTTTCTTTGAGCTCCTAATAATGGTTAGCTAGTGCTGTTTTAGTTCGACGTTCTTTGTTTTTAAATGTGCTTTTATGGTCATAGTATATGGTCTTAAAGGCTAGGGGTGTCATACCCACGTAGTATTTCTTGTTATTTGGTCTTTCTTTGGCAAATATCGTTGCTTGGTATACAACACTTTTAGTTAAGCATTTATTTTGTAGTGGACAAAGTTTACGTTTTATGCAGTTACATCTTTTCTCTTCATTGCTAACTTTTTCGTTTCTATTCGGGTGGTTATTATTAGTGTTTTGTTTATTTCTATTAGTATTTTTTATATTTTTGTTCTTCGTAGTGTTATTTTTGTTATATTTTCCACTTTGTTTATTTTTTTCTTCTCTATTGTTGTATTTTAGTATGTTGTTGTTGTGTGCCTTAATTATCATTTCTAGGTTTTCACAGCAGCTGTAGGATAGTTTTAGATTATTTTTATTGAATATTTTATGTAGAGGGTTGGTTACGGGGAAGTGTTTTTCAATCAGATTTAGGAATTTTTTGCCTAGTTTAGTTTTTAGCATCTGGTTATAGGGAGGGGTATAGTAGATAATATTTCTTTTTCTTTTGTTTTTATTTTTAATTTTGTTGTAATTATTGGTGTCCTGTTTTTTATATTTAATTTCGGCATTGTGGTAACCACTATTTTTTAGTACTAATATATATATATATATATATATATATATATATATATATATATATATATACTGTTTCGCTGTATGGCAGTTTTCAGTGTTACTGTACAGGGAAGTTGTCAAGATTTAAAGCGAATTGTTTGTTCAACACTTCCATCTCTTGTCTATTGTTAACAAGTGTGTGTATTTAATGAAAGTAAAGAAGTACTGTGTTGCCAAAGACTGCGTCTAGTCTAGTCATAGCTACTCTGTAATAACCATCATCACTATCCATAGTGTCGGAGAGGGTCCATGTAGTTAGACAATAGTGTAGATCACCATCACGCACATATTAAGAATGTGTGTTTTATTCACACAGTTAAAAAAATGGTTCCGTAAACCTGGGCCATACTAACTCAGTCATAGCGTGAAAAAAAGGATTAAATAAAATATCGTTTTTCGATAGCGAGTTTTTTTTCTTTTTTTAACATAGTTCACCCCAAACAAGGCAGGCCGCCACTGTAGACGTAAGGGGATACCGAGAAGAAAAAAAGGGGATAAGGTAGGGGGGTCAACCTTAATTGGGATCTGCGCAGCGAGATGTCTGTTTACATTAGTTTTAAATTTATGCATGTCTTTACTGTCGGAGAAACAGGGGGCAGGGAGGGAGTTCCAGAGGCCAGCAGGACGAGGAAAGTAGCTATTTGAGTAGAAGGCTCTCCGACATCTGGGGACCTCCACCGTGAATGAATGTGATGTAGTTGATTGTCGAGTTAATTTAGTGAATTTACGTCGAGGGGGCACCAGAGTAGCCAATTCATCGGAGCATAATCCATTGAAGTATTTGTAAAACAAGCACAAGGATGCTACATTGCGGCGATGGGACAGAGGCTGGAGCTTGGTTGACAGTGAGGGATCTATTAGGTTGTCGATTCTTTTTTGGACCTTGTCAAGGAGGGAGAGACTAGTAGATGATGCACCAGCCCAGATGTGACAACACTACTCCATGCATGGGCGGATGGTGGCTTTGTAGAGATACAGGATAATGTGAGGTGTGAGGAGTTTACTAGCACGGTAGAGGGAGTTTCTACTCATTGCAATATATATTAAACACATATAAGTGTTTCCAATAATTCAAATAATAGTTCCGTAAACCTGTGTCATGCTAACAACAATAATAAAATAAAAATCTATAATAATTTTAACATACAAAAACGTATTAAGGAATTACGTATACTCATTCACTTTCTCTTTTATTTAGGACATACCTAATTTTGATACATTATTTTTTTGTTTTGAATAATTACCTCCTGGGTCTTTAATAAGCAATAACGACAGGAAAATTGATAAAGAGTTTGGAATTCGAAATGATGTGATGTTTAGCGACACGGACTCTGTATTCCGAAGATTACATAGGGCAACTTGTGTAGGAGAAGGAAAGTTCCATTACAACACCTGCGAGCAAGTTCGTCTCTATTAAGTGGCTCACAGATGCTTCATTTTCTTCACAATGCGCCATCTATTTAAAACAAATTAATGTGCGCCATCTATCATTTCTTTTGGGATGAATTGGTATAATGAGGACCATTTCGAACTATGGAAATACAGAGATCCAAGAAATAGTTTTAGATTGTTCGGAGTTAAATATCCTTTTATTAAAAAAGGTTGTCTTTTTATTGAGTTTTTTTTTATCCGAAGCCTGGCGCTTTCCAGTTTCCTATTTTTTTTTCTTTTAGGATTGTCTTAATTGTTTTTTTTTATTATCTTTCATCCCATTTGCGGTTTTAGCTTTTTTTCGAAGTTTGGTGATCTGTGTTCCTTCAGTCTGATTTGTTGGTCATTTCTTTTGGCAAATATTTGTTTATATTTTTAGTGTCATACTTACTGATTTTCCCCTACATATATATATATAGTCCGTAATAGTATCTGTTGAGATGTATGGGAAGAAGCTGTTTACTTTTTTAGTTTCTAATTTAAATTTTTTCCAACCTTTATTCCTTAGGGATGGGAGTTTTTTTTTGTCCTCGTTTTTAACTCGTTTGAGGTTTTCAATCCTTGTTTATACTTCGTCAGTGAGTTCTGTGATTTCGTAGTCTTCAGTTTGAGTGGTCATGCTTTCCCAGTCTTTTACCTGTGTTTTTTTTCACTAAGGGTGGGTTTCTTGATCTGTTGCACCATTTATCTTTTGTTTGATTTCTATGAGTTCCACCTCTGAGAACACTTCTCCCTTGAGGTTCTGTCTTGATTGATTTGCTATCCTTTTCCCGTTTTCAGTAGACATGCCTCATAAATGTTTCATTCGCTGTCGAAATCCTCTTTGTTTATCGTGGTTTCTGTAGTAGTATTCAATTACAAGTCTTTTCTCTTTTGTAGTTCATTTCTTTCTATGAATTTATGCTTTGTTGTTCTGTTCATTCTTGTTTTCTTGTGTTAGGTTATTGTCATACCTAAAAGAAGAGAGGTGAATTACTAGTTTTTGTCCGTGATCGTTTTGTTCCTGAAAGGCAATATTCACACGATGCTGACCGGGTTCCCCATGTTGGTCAACGAAGAAGCCTCTGCAGATCTTTATACCCATATCTTTCTTCTGAGTCTCACGGATTTCATTTCTAATATTAGACATTTTTCAGAGTTATGTGGTTGTGGCAACAACAGGCACAGTTTTATTTTATCTGTTATCCTGTCCCATGGATAGCGTTTTCCTCATTTGCATGTGACAATGTCACTGCCATACGCACATAAAGTTACAGTTACCATAGACACGTCAGTTACGAAGAATATATATATATATATATATATATATATATATATATATATATATATATATATATATATATATAAACAAGTTAATAAAATATAAATGTGTATATATATTAAGTATCTACTTAATATAAGTTTTCTATGCTCCTACTACACCAACGATAGAACCTGCTATCATATTTGCATAAAAAATTGAACCATGAAGCCAGCGTTTTCATAGTTATCTTATTTATCCTTTATAAATTGGCATTTTGATATGGAGATTCAAGTGATCTTTTGAAAAAGAAAAATATTTAGAGAGAATTAAGTTTATAATTTTAAAATCCTGTCTTTTAAACTCTGTTTGCTATTGAATACAGATTTGGATATGCTTAACTCAGAAACTAATCGATTAAAGAAAAATTAATACTTATTTAAATAAAAAAAAAGTAGGATTTCTTCCAGTAGGAAACTAAGACAAAATGAAACAAAATAACAAATTCCTTCGTAAATAGTTTGGATTTCGCTATGGACATTTAAAGGAATTTTCGAGAATCTTCAAACGCTGAAAGTTCTTCGCCAGAGTAAATAGTCGTCAGGAAACTTCTTACCTGTATAGAAAATATGCGCGCGGGAGGAATACCAACTACAAGTTGAGATGATATGTGTTTTACAATCAAATCTCATATTACTCAGAAGACGCGACATTTATGATTCTAGAGGTTGAAGCGTTTAAGGGTTGACAGTTTTTGGTTTATACCCAGATTATATTTCAATTTTAAAGTCACTTATTATTGAAGTAAAATTCGTGGATGCCATTATTAGGGTGCAAACCAAAAACACTTCAAGCAGATACCGACCTTTAATGATGTATGTATATTCGTAACTATTACAGCCGTGAGTTGGGTTGCCTAAATGTGGCGAGTGATTTGTAATTTTTTGCATACAGAAGATTTTTCGAATTAGACAAGCACATACACACGCCCGTGTACGCACATATATATCTTATATGTAAAGTAAAGTCAGTCGGTCTCCGTGGTGTAGAGGTAGGAACGCTTCATTATGATACTGGCGATAGGGTTTTTAATCTCGGCATAAAAAAGCTCATGATATTTATGGAAAATTGTAGAACCGTCGAAACTGCTGTCCGACGATGATTATATATATATATATATATATACATATCTTAACATATACACATATAACATTATTTTAAATATTTTACCTACATACGACGTCGGTTCGAGGTTATGGCACTCATCAGCGCAGAAAAATAACAATCTCATACGGTTATAAGGCGCGAACCCCGTTCACAGATACACCTTAAATCTGTAGGCGTTCACCTGTTTCCTATTAGACCACGAGAGATTGTCACGTAATAACGTAGAAATTAAGTGATCTTTACACTGAAAGCGGCGAGCATAGACATCTAAACATTTGATAGCACTCAATATATATATATATATATATATATATATATATATATATATATATATATATATATATATACATATATACATATATATATACATATATATATACATATATATATACACACACACACACATATATATATATAAGTAGAATTGTATTTATCTTTAATAAACGTAGTACTACTTTTAAAGTTTAATAGTGCTTTTCTTTGTTTGGAGATATGGTATGGTGTTTCTGGCACTACATAAATGGTATAGATTTAAAAAATCAATGTGTCTACGTCACATACCCTATGGTCTGGAATACATATTCCATAATTAATATACATATATATATATATATATATATATATAGAGAGAGAGAGAGAGAGAGAGAGAGAGAGAGAGAGAGAGAGAGAGAGGGAGAGAGAGAGATATACCAACGTAAGGATTAATTATAAGAAAAAGGTAATACTTTTATTACTTAACAACTCCCATTTTCGATGAAGAATATATTATCCAAAAGAAAAATGAGTTTCAATAAAGGAATGTTGACATCGTATTAGTGCTTTCTAAGGTATTTTACCTATTTTAACACACACACACACATATATATATATATATATATATACATATATATATATATATATATATATATATATATATATATATAGAGAGAGAGAGAGAGAGAGAGAGAGAGATAGAGAGAGAGAGAGAGAGATAAAGAGAAAGAGAGAGAGAGAGATTGATCAAGTTCTAATATGTTAATAAAATAAAACTAAAACTATTTTTTCACTAGTGTTCTCTACCAAGTAGGCATTTTTAAAATTACATAATCTATATTATAGTCAATTTTCGCTTTTAATTTTGGTTTTATTCAGTCTTTGATAAGATGCCATAGCATCGAAACGTTGGTTGATTTACGTAAGACTATAATATTGTTTATGTAATTTTTTATATATATATATATATATATATATATATATATATATATGTATATATTAATCTTTCGATGACGTCTTAGAGTGCCAATTTCACATCTGCTGGTAAACCTGAGTCATGACAATAAAGGTCATGAAGTGAATCCTCCGGATCTGTCATCAGTAGAAGAAGAAATGTTCCATTTTTAAAGGTTTCCTCATGTGTCGGTATATTCAATTACTTTACATCTTTGTGAAATCTTCATTCTTATTCTTCAGACTTGGAAAAAACTCTCGGATTCCATTCGGCATTCTCTATCACGTAATTCCAATGCAAACAACAAATAAAATAAAAATGAACCCTTAATCGTTGACTCCATGAAGTATACTACCAAACGCCCGTAGATATGACTTGCTTATTTGTTATTTAAGTAACGTGTCAGCGTTCACACTGGATGACGTCACAAAAGGCGAATGAGATGAATATAGGTGGAATAATAAGAGAAATTAGTAGCAGGGGGTGAAAACCGTTAATAATTAAAAGATTGAAAGAGAGAAAGAGGAAGTGGGGAGTAAGAGGGGAGAAGGGAGGTAATGAAAATGGAATAGAAAGACGAGGGGAGAAGATAGATTGGGAAAAGAGTGGATAAAAATAAATAAAAATTATCGGGAACGAATAATGCATATCTACTGAAAATGGTAGACGTCACAAAATGAGATTTGTTTGTTTGTTTTTCAAATATTTCCAAAAGCTACAATACATCATTTATGATACTATACCTCTAATAATAATAATAATAATAATAATAATAAAAATAATAATAAATATATGTATATATACATGTATATATACATGTATATATACATGAATGAATATGAGAATAATGTATATATATATATATATATATATATATATATATATATATATATATATATATATATATATATAGTGTGTGTGCATTTAGGCAGCATTTTCTCATTCATGCAAACATTAATAAAAATAACAGAATTCGTCCGTTGATTATACCTTTTTTATTTGTTCAATTTTTCTGATGGTATTTTTGTATAAAAATAAAATAATTTATAAATGTTCCATAGGTTTCACAGGTTTCAGCTTGGCACTAAATAGATGGGTGCACATATTGGAATACCAGGTGCTTTAAGTTTCGAAGTGACTTCGTCTTTTCGTATGATGCCATCTAGCGTTGCTGAATTTAAATCGTCATATATATATATATATATATATATATATATATATATATATATATATATATATATATATATATATATATTGCTAGGATTGGTGCACTCTGAGAGAATTCATAAACGAGCAGTAATACTTTGGCTTAAAAGCGAGATTCTGACCCCATTAGTTGTTGTTGTAGAATCATTTTCAACTGCTCGATGTACGCGCTTGCGATTTGGCGTTTATAGATTTAAATCCCTCCTTATTGTCATGTGGATTTCCGCCGGCAGAGGGGAAAGATACCCGACTGTAAATCAGTGGCGATTTGTAAAAGCCGTGTTCAAGCCCTCCGACCGACGTTAAGTAACATCCCTACACTAAAGACTGCGTAAGCCTGAAACATCGATATCTGTAAGTAAAAATAATTAATGCTTACTTTAATAATCTCTCTCTCTATCTATATATATAAGTCAGGGTCATATTATATTCCAATAACCATGTTTTTATTTTATTTTTTCACATTTCGAAAAAACATAACATTTCTGTGAGATATATTTTACGGTCCCTTTCATTTGTCTTGTGGCAAGCAACATTGTTATTTGAATATAATATGAACTTGACTTATATTTGCTATGTTGTCACAAATTGACAATAATCGAGCTGAATCTCTTAAGGAGACTGCAAAGTAAAAGGGCACTGATAGTATATGCTAATACATATATTGTCATTAATAATTATATATATATATATATATATATATATATATATATATATATAGAGAGAGAGAGAGAGAGAGAGAGAGAGATGAAAATGAACATGTACGCATATTTTACCATCGCTTTTGTTATAGTGTTCCATGAAAAAGTAGACCCCAACCCTATTATCATATAATCTGAGGTCAATTATGATATCATTTCTAGCCTACTGTTTTTCGGGTTATACTATATATGTGTATATTACACTAATACTGTTTTAGTTCATGTCAAATTACATTTGAATTACCTCTTTCGGCCTATTCTTTATTTACTCTTTTTACCCCTAGATATAACACTGGTCAACTCTAATAAACCTATCACTCCTCATTTTAAAACGCCTATCCACAATCCAGGTTTGGTTGAAATCCAAACAGTAGCTCCGGCAATAATATAACGGATATAGCAAACAGACAAGCAAATAGACAAATAGACAGGCACTTTATCATATCTAATG
This sequence comes from Sepiola atlantica, assembly GCA_963556195.1. Classification (NCBI taxonomy): domain Eukaryota; kingdom Metazoa; phylum Mollusca; class Cephalopoda; order Sepiida; family Sepiolidae; genus Sepiola; species Sepiola atlantica. Next base: position 79,327,781 of record OY744543.1, on the reverse strand, counting down.
AGATGCAGCATTGTTCATTCCTTTCAAGTTTTCTTTTTTTCTTTCTGAGAGAAGTGTTTTTCTTCTTATCGTTTTCTTTGGTTATTTATCTATTTTTTAAAACAATATTTCTCTGGAGTGACGTTTTAAAAGGGGCTTTTTTCAAAGACAATCTTCAAAGAGCGAAGGCTAATTCAATTTTAATAGCGTCTTTCAGCACGACCTCTAAATCTTGCTTTTTTATTTCCAAGTTTTTGGTGAATATCACGGGGTAAGTAGTCTGTTTAGTGCTGAAAAAATAAATGAGTATGACAAACACACAGAGTTCCAGACATAAACGCACACATACGTGCACGCACGTGCTGATAAGTGACACACACGCATACATAAATTACACTATCTTTTAGACACGTTTTTGTTGCAGTTTTTTCTTCCTTACTCTAATTTAGACAAATAGGAAGAAGATACTTCTGTCCGTATGTCTATGTGCGTGTGTATCCGTATATGCTATGAGATGTACGAACCTTCAATGTTTAAGAAAGGATCCCAAAACCATCTGATCAACTTTTTTCTTATATAGAAGTCCCCACGATTGCATAAAGTAACTGTATCTTTATCTCTGATTTTAAAGTGATTACCGGTACATTGTGCGTAATAGTTAGACTGTTCGCTAATAGGCCCGGATACTGGGGTTCAATCCTCGGTTAAGTCATACCAAAGATTCAGAAAATGTTACTTGATGCCCTTTGCAAAACACTCATCATCATAACCTGATGCTCAAGGGTTAATAGAACAATAAACGGACAGGTGTGACGCTATACCTGAAATCAGTGGCCAGTAGCTCATGAAAATAAAGTGAAGAGTTCGAACGCAAAACGCGATAAATCCAATTTCTTTAAATTGAGAAATTAAACAATAAAAGAACGAACATATCAAATCTAAACTTCGATTCAAATGTTATTTTAACTGAAAGCTAAAAAAAAAAAAGATTACGCCGTTATTACATTATGTAAAATATGATTTTACGGTTTGGTAGAGTGTTTAAATGTAAAAATTAAGTAATGATGTTTTCGCATTTTTGAAAATGGCGTTTATCGCATTTTGAATTTGAACTCTCCAAGTCTTCAAGTTGCCCTCGACTCTATTCGATGACTTACTTCTTTTAAACCATAATTAAGCAACACACAATTTAGTAAATTCCCGTTATTTTAAGAGACTCTAAATGGGACGTTACTCTACAACTTGATAAATTGTTAACCCATAACATCAGTGATGTAAACTTTATTTGTTGTATTTTCACTTACCGGTGCGTGTATAATCATTATACACCCATGTCGTCGTCGGATCATACGTTTTATTTGTGCACTGATAAACCCAATCGGACAAAGAGAAGAATCATCAGTAAGAACATCAGAGACATGTTACTTTCGTAGGCGTTAGAGAGACAGAAAGACAGGCAGATTGACAGACGGATAGCACGTTCCACTACACGAAGTAATACTGTGCGTGCCCGTCCTCGGACATGTAAAAACATGTCCGAGGACGGGCACGCTTGAAGTCTTGCCAGCCAAGAGACTGAAAATCAACGCCCGGAAGTAACATGGTTTCGTTGGTTTGGCATCACCTCTGACCGTTAAGGTGTCACACAAACTTTTCCATACAAACAACGAACCTCGTTATGTAACACAATTTCACACACTTCACTTTGTTTTAATGTATTTGTAAGTCTCACCTTCTAACAAGATCCAAGGACACCTCTAAGTGTGATGTACATGTATCGATTAATTTGTTCAAGATAGTAGGTATGTAACACGGCCCATTAACGTTTTTTCGGGTGGGGATCGACACCAGGTATACTGTTATATCGTAATCGGTTTGTTTTTCCCATACGC
>OY744543.1:79263410-79320910 GCA_963556195.1 Sepiola atlantica | reverse complement strand
TATTTATTTCGAAAAAGTATTATTATATCAGTTAATAATAATTTATACCGAAAGCAAGTCATCCGGTTTACAATAGTCTCATAAAATCTCCGTAGTAAACAGAAAATTCAGGTAGTTTACTATAAAAAAAAAATTCTTATCTTCAGAACAAAAGTGTAAACACAAAAAGTTCTCAAGATGGAGAAATAAAAGGAATGAAATGTTCATTTGCTACTCATTTTTAAAAAATGTTCTTGGCCTTTTGGCTAAGATCAAAGTGTAGTCTCTGTTCCGATGGATACTGCACCCCATAGACTGGTATTGTCTTGGCCTTCGGGGCTTGATTTACGCCGGTCTATGGGTCTGTCCTGTGCAGTTCTAGGAGGTTCACCTTCCCAGGCGTTGCCTCCCCTCTTTGGGGAGGAGTAAGTTTATTGCTTACTGCCTGAGGCGCCTCTACCGGGGAATGCCGACGGGGCTGCCCAGGCAATTTTTAAACCCCACTTTCCTGACCCGACCTTGGGTCACATCTTACTTGTGGGAGTAAGATAAAAACTGGCCTTGTGCCTAACTCCTGGAGAGGAGTAAATCAATACTCACTCTAAAAAGATTAAACTTACGTTGTCAGGCGGAGGTATGAAGTCTCACGACTAAATTATGTTATGGTAATTTAGTTTGCACCGAGCACATATATGCGTCCACAAAAAAAAATCACCAACAGTGACGTTTCTTGCTTAGCGGGATAATGTAGCTATTAGCGTTATGAATATTATGGGAATTGCATTCTCCCAAACGGCATTTAAACTTATAAATAACATTGGATCTTTCTAAGCTGTTATGGGTTAGGGAGGAGTTGTTTTTACTGCAAGATTGTCGGCCTTAAATTTCTTATAGTAGATAATGAGTTTAATTTTCTCATTATCAATTGGGGATATGTATCGGTGAACAATATTGTTGATGGCTTTTTCTTTTAATCAAAAGTTTTGTTGCATTTGATTACGAGGTTATTAGGTTAATATCGTTTGAGTCGCGATGCTGGAGATTATTATTATTATTTGTAGTAGAATTTTTAAAGTTTTGCATCATTAATTTCATTTGTTTATCAATGTTTTCTTGGTGGACGAGATTAGTTTTACACGGTTTAGTATGTTTTTAACAATCGCTATTTTGTAGCGATAGAAGTATTCGCTTTTGTAAATTAACGTTTCTTCTATTTATCTTCCTCCCACAAGGTAAGATGTGACACAGGGTCGGGAAAGTGGGATTTGAAAAACCAGCGCCCGAGAATTTGGGCGCTCTGGTCATTGAAAAATTGCCTGGGCAGCCCCGTCGGCATTCCCCGGTAGGGGCGCCTCAGGCGATTAGCAATAAACTAACCCCTTCTCAAAGGGTGAGAAGGCAAAGCCTGGGAGGGTGCACCTCCTAGAACTGCACAGGACGGACAACCGATAGACGGAGGCCCAGACAATATCGGTCTATTGGGTGGGGCAAAAATTAAATCTTGCCCAGCACAACAGTTCTAGCGAAGTGGCCAAGTAAACATTTTAGAGCATTTATATTTTGTATTCCTTATTCTTTTTAGTTCATGCAATCCTAATCATCGTCACATAGAGCCATCACGACGTGATCCAAAAGTACTTGTAATTTCACACCTGCTTTACGCGTTTATCTGCAGTTCTTTCTTTCGTAACCTAACATCGAAACAACCTCCATCCGGTGATCAAGACCACCGTTCGAACCTAGGTAGAAACTGGCATCTCGAATGTTAATTTTTCAAAAACGTCACAAAGAACACGATATTTGCTGTAACCACAAAAGTTCCGCCCTCTTCACCGCTTGGTAAATAGCAACAAGCATCATGTCGGTCGAAACGTAAGTTATTTACACAAATCAAATTTGAATGAAAAAAAAAGAGAGAGATCTTGAAAGATATAAGCAAATAAGAGGTTGTCACGTTCTCGAATGGGGGGGGGGGTTAATTGTGGGGTTTATTTGATTTGAATTCGTTCCCATATCTTTCTTTTTTTTTCTTCTATTCATTTTTATTTTTGGCCTCTTTTTCACGGTCCTCGTGGGACAAAATGGACGGACCCCGAGCGTACACGTTTCAGCTGGCGGGGGCGTCTCTTGACACGTCTGATGGGCGTGGAAGGTGTCATTAGTTGATGGGGCTGGGTAGAACAGGTGCCACTTTGGTGGCATCAGTGTGACATTCTGTATCTTTCAGTTTTGGTGTTTGTCACCGTAGAACAAGGAGGAGACTGACCGCATCCTTTGGGTGCGTCTCTAGATAGTTCATCAATCGGAGTGTCGGGTTATTTTTCTTTATTTTTCCTTATTTTAGTTCCAGTTCCTTCTTTTTTACGTTTGTAAAACTACCCTTTAGGGTCGATGCGAAACCATGCATTAAATAACAGCTGATCTTATTTAAACTTTTTTTTAACATAATCGACCCCAAACAGGTTAGGCCGCCACTGTAAACATAAGGGGCTACTGAAAGTTAGAGTGTAGGTTTAGCGTGCCATACTAAGTTGGGGGTATCTGTCCATTACATAAGCGGAAGTTGTGTGTTAGTGTGTATGTGTGTCCATAGAAAAGTCAGTAACTACACAGGACACATCCACAAAGCGTATATATTCATTTTCATCATTACCTAGGACAGAATATGAACATTTGTTTTTAAATCTTTTGTAATATTAATTATATGAGAAATTGGATGAATTCCTTAAAAATGTAAAACAACCAAACTTATTAGGGTCATGGTCAAAGGTGATGATGAGAAGCAGGACTTCATTGGCTACAATATGGGCCAAGTAGCGAGTCTATTGCAAAAAGCGTAACTTTTACCGTTTACGTGACCTTGACCTTTGACCCAAAATTAAATCAGTTATAAGGGAGATTATGATTAATATTCTGACTATGTTTAGTGACTATTGGTCAAGCGATGTGGACTGTACAAAACAAAGAAACAAACTTCCATAGTTACAAATTCGACCGAATGCATAACCACCCCGGCAGAGCTAATCAACTGACATATTAGCAAATCACACAATAATATATATCTTTATTTTACGGACATGGAAAAAGGTTGATACAGAGAGAAAAGAAGAGCGAGAGAGAGACAGGGAGAAAAGAAGAGAGAGAAAAAGAAAGAGATAGTTAATGCTATATTTTGAGCTAAATGCCAACAGCTGTGTGTGTTTCCCTCTAAATGGAGTATGTTTCCTTTTCCTTTGCCACATGTATTTCAAATTTGTATTTCGTATCCCTCTGGAATCCTACATTCTATCCACAGCCTTCAAGGCCACCTTAATATAACAAAAATACTGTAAACAACATTTAATCACAACTTGTATTAGATTTGTAAAAAAATAATGAGTGTACTTTGAAGATTTTGTTAATTGGTGCAGTTTTTTCCAAATTATAGGTGATTTTTCAGTCTCCTTAACAAGATATTTCCTCGGATCACCAGTTCGTCTTTAACTAAAATAATTAGTAATTATAATAATGTACAGTGGATTTTGAGCAAAAAAATAATGAAAGATATTTTAAATATATATTGCAATTTTCAGGCAGTTAACCTTTCTCAGTGACCGAGTGGAGTTTTTTTTTATTAGCGGCTACATTAATCAATTTTCTGCGTTCCTGATCAAGTATATTTGTCTTCATACATTCTATTTTTACTTAAAATTGTGTTTTGTTTTATTGTTATCTTTATTGGTGTTATTTGGTCATGTTGGTTTGTTTCAGTAATCGTTCATTCTTTCTTTAATTACAAGGGATTCCTTTTTCTGATACTTGTTCCAGTTTGTGCCTGTGCACTTTTTCTCTTCAAATCAATGTAGTTTGTAAAGTTCTCAGTGGACTACTTAACCCAGTCATATATATATATATATATATATATATATATATATATATATATATATATATATATATATATATATATATATATGAAGGTTTATAACTAAAAGATAACTTTTAGAGAATTAGACCTATTGTGAGATGAGGAAAGCTCAATATACTGGATAGAGCAAAAATAAGGTGAGTCAATGAAAAATAGTTAGACCTGTAAATGGAAACAGATCAATATCTTCAGTTGTTCAGAACAAGGAGCATTTAGTAAATCAAAAAAAGTAGTGATTTATAAGCTGACAGATCAGAACAGTCAATATTCAAAATTTGGAAAAAGTTTTTTAAAATGACTTTCATTTACATTGAAACACACCCGTTTGAATTTTTAAAACCTTTTAAAAACAACTTAAAAAAAAAACTTTTCCAAATTTTGAATATTGACTGTTCTTATCTGTCAACTTATCAATCACTACTTCCTCTGATGATAAGATTGTAATCTTTAAAAAGCCGTGCTTAAGGAATGCAATTGAAAGAGAAGAAGAATAAATATTTTTATTTACTAAATGCTCCTTGTTCTGAACAACTGAAGATATTGATCTGTTTCCATTTACAGGTCTAACTATTTTTCATTGACTCACCTTATATATATATATATATATATATATATATATATATATATATATATATATATATATATATATATATATATATATATATATATATACTACTAAAACTCTATTGTCTTGTATGTTTGCAATCAGCTTTCAGCTTTCCGGTTTTCAACATCCGGTTGCGCATGCGTAAATAGCATCGTCTCAATCTGTTAATCCAATTCCATTATTCTCTATTCTGATTAACGAACGCATGAAATTTTTCATTCTGGAAATGTTTATATCGCTTTTAATATAAAACAATTACATTTAATTTCATCAAATAGTTTTTTTGTTTTCTCCACGGCTAAAAACATTCAACGGCAGTAAAGTCTGTCGCAGTTTCAAAAAAACCTCCTCCCTTTTAAAAAACAAAAACAAACAAAACAACAACAATCATTATTAATATCAGCAATAATAGCGGCGGTGAACGAAACCACCTCCCACTTCCCCTCTCATAGATTTCACCACTCCTACTCCCTCTGTTTTCGTTACGTACGCGAGAAAGCCGGTTGTACCCCCTTCCTTCCTCAAATCGCCCTTTTATTTTTCTGTACTTTCGACTAACAATTTCATTTAAAAGATGATATATAAAAATTTGAATTTAACTATAATAAGTATTATGGTACCTGTTCAGTGCATATTTACCTATAAGTATGGCCAACCACTTATAATTCAGTAACTGTAATTTAAAAAAAAAAACAATTATAATAAACAGAACGACGCATAGAAATCTATCTATATTCTTCTTCCATTTTAATATACTTTCATAGAAATGCTTCTGTTATGTAAAAAAACCCTATTTTCTTTATGCCACAAGTGTCACGCACATACATGAATTCCATAGCTAATATAACTAACTGACCCAACGGGTCACGGGTGGTCTAGTATGAATTAAAAAGGAAAAGCGGAAGACCTATAACTCAACGTTACGCCCAGCTGTTGCGTGAGCTTCATCAAGAGCAAAAACCTAAAAGTGACCTTTTGTTTGTTCTTCCCCATTTCATTTTTCCCAAATATGATCTGAGGTAAAGATCAGATTCTAACTCTGCCTGATGTGATCTCAGTTTATAACAGCTGTTGATAACATCGACATGCCAGTGTCGCAGATTTTGTACATGTCTGTATAAATAAAAATAATCATATATATATGTATATATTGGGCTTACTCGCTGCATTCACTTATGATGTGGTTTATCGTTTCGTCTCGTTGTGCACAGCTTACATACCACTATCATTGTTATTAGTAGTAATATCAATAGTAGTATTTGTAGTAGTAATTTTAAAAATAGTAGTAGTAGTAGTAGTAGTAGTAGTAGTAGTAGTAGTAGTAGAGTAGTAGTAGTCTCTGTAATGGTAATGATATATATCAAATAACTATTGCCTCTCTTCAAACACGGTGCACCTATTGTGCGGCGCAAGTGTAACCTCGAATATTTTTTATCGCTTGTCTCAAACTATTTTCTTTTGAAAAACTCTTGCTCTCTCGAAAGTACTATAGCGATGTTTCAGGTTCATGAACCTATTCTGGGGTGGTGACTCTTGGTAATCTTATAAACCAAACGTTTTCACGTATTGACAAGCATTTCACACGGGGTGTGTGTACCCCACCGATCGAAAACCACACAACGCAGCATGAATAAACATTGAACGCTAAGATGTCAAGTGTGTTGAAGGTGGGATAGGGGGCATTTTAGCCCAGCTATAGGACGAACCCCCGGTGGCAAAAGGTCGTTGAAAATGTGCGGTAGGCCAGCAGACAACGGCATTTCGTCACAAGTCACGTCTTAGATAACCTTTGACCTTCCACCGACCCCGTTATCACCCCTATTCCCAGAAACATACCTCATCATCAAATTTATCCTGTGCCAATCATGAGGCTTCGAAAGTAAAGCTAGCACATGTCACGTCTATATTCAACGGTAGACACTTATACGTTCCTGTCCTTCGTAGGAGAACCTGGGCGTAGGAGGGAGGGCACTGCCTCGACAAAGTTATGAGGGTCCCTTGCCACCGGACAGTTACCGCAGTTCATAAAGCTTACAGAAGTACATACGCAACAAAAAAGATGATTTTAATCAGGCCTCGAATATGAACAAGCAGAAGACCGCACGAATGAACAGACACACACAGAGACACGCACACACACACACACGCACACACACACACACATATACATATATATATATATATATATATATATATATATATATATAGAGAGAGAGAGAGAGAGAGAGAGAGAGACAGAGATAATGTGTGTATGTAGGCAGCATTTTCTCATTTATGCAAACATTGTTAAAAATTACAGAATTCGTCTGTTAAATTATTTTTTTTTTTCAATTTTTTGATGGTCTTTTTTGTATAATTTTTTTTAAATATATGAATAAATGCCCTATATGTTTCACAAGTTTCACGAACGTTTTTGATTATTCGTCGAATCATCCTCAGGTGTCAAAATACTCGAAGCTATCTACATAAAAACACAACATAAAATTAACAACATCACATATGAAACCAGTTGTAACATTTTAAAATAATCGTAATGCGATGTTTTTCTGTGATGCCATCCAGCGTTGCTGAATTTAAAATCGCCAACAACTTCATGGAACTATGCGGAAAACGTTCTATGCGCGTTTCTCCACCGTCATTTTAAAATTCTTTTTTTCTCCAGTTTGTTTTGTTCATTAGCTTTTGACACCTTAGAATATATATATATATATATATATATATATATATATATATATATATATATATATATATATATATATATATATATATATATAGTCTCGGAAGTTTCTCAACCATTAAAACTATATAAAAAAAAAAACTTTAAAAAAAAAAAAAAAAAAAAAAAAAAAAAAAACTTATAGTCTCAAGTCTTCCAGTGGAAAATCACTCATGTAAGTCAATTTTTTACAGTTATTATATTAGTTAGTTTCTAACACTATTTTAAGGGATCATCAGTTGTTTACCATGAAAAACTGTTTCGGGAATTTATATATATATATAAACCGTCCCAGAACAGGTAAAATTAGAGTAGAGTTTTTCACCAATTTAATGTCTCCTTACGAAGATTAAAATAAAGATGTTATATTCCTAAAACTTATGTTTCATTTCCATTTTTATCAAAATCAAAATCAATTACATGAATTTGATTCTTGAACATGTCTATCATGTAAATCTTAAGCTTTAGGGTATCTTGCATAATTGGTGTATATCGATCAAATTTAATGCAAATCTGAAATATTTGAATGTTTAAATCGGAAATTGTACCCATATTCTCTCCCAGGGGTTCTCAAATGGGGTTTTCGAACCCCCAGGGGTTCACAAAAAAATTTCTAGGGGTACTTATATGGCTGATGAAGAAGTATTTTAAATAGTAATACTTGCGGATTATTGGATTCAGTGTCTGTGCCTTCATAAAGTTACTTTCATTATTGGTTTAGAAAAAAAACATATATAAATATATAAGTAATAAGTAAAAGAGAAAAAAGTAGTTATATTATATCAATAATAAAGACTTAAATGACCAAAGAAACGTTCGAACAAGCACACTTTGTGTTACCGAGCACTGAAACCTATATATATATATATATATATATATATATATATATATATATATATATATATATATATATATATATATATATATATATATATCCTTTGCAGAATTATTGTAGCATAATGAGTTAGTCAATAAATTAACATTATGTTCATTGTCCCATTATTGGAGGTTCGAGAAGATGGTTTTATAACTCAGGGGGTACTTGACAGGAAAAAGTTATATCCTATAGACACCCTTTAAAATACTCCAAAAAAACTTTAATTTAGGGAACATATACAGGGTGACTAAAAAACGGGCCCAGTGTACACTTTATGTGATATCTCCTTTATTTATTCACCGATTGCCCTTATTTTACAGGACATGGCAGAATCAACGACCGTGAGTACACCAAGACCTCAGTGGGAGCTGGGACAAAGAATACAGTGTGTTAAATTTTACTACAAGACAGGCTCGTTTAAGAAAATCCAGGACAGTTTCATGCATCAGTTCGGATGTGAAAAGGCTCCACCCAAAAGCAGAATTCAGAACTGGGTGGACCACTTCGAGAAGTATGGGATCGTGGAGAACTTCAACGCTGCCAGTGAGAACCGTCCAAGCCACTCGGCACGTCCCAAGAAGCGGACAGCCGAGCTGGTCGAAAGTTTGAGAGAGTCTCTCCAGGAGAGTTCGAAACGCTCTGTGCGTAAGCGAAGTCAGTCCCTCGGTATCTGGCGCAGCAGTGACAGTCACCAAGGAGCGGTATGTGGAGGTCCTCAAAACCTTCAAGAGTGAGCTCCAGACCCTCTACCCGTCGCTCATGAGCAAGTTCTGGTTCCAGCAAGACGGAGCAAGTTCTCACACCTCAAACCTGTCCTGAGATTGACTGAAAGAGAACTTCGGAGACCGAGTGATCAGTCTCAAGACTAATTTTGAGTGGCCACCCCATAGCCCAGTCCTAAGCCCCCCAGATTATTTCTTTTGGGGCTATCTTAAGGACAGAATGTACGCAAGGAAACCCAGAACAATCACAGAACTCAAGGAAGCCATCGGGGAGGAGATGAGAGCCATTCCCAATTCAGTCTGTAAGAACGTCATGGACAACTTCGTTCTGCGTCTCAAGAAATGCACGGAGCTAAAAGGAGTCCATCTAGAACACATGCTGTAGAACGGAGAAAAAAAGGCCAAATACCCTAGTGTTTTGATATGATGTTGTGAATATAATAAACTAGTTATGCCCCAAAATTCATTTCATTCAGACAAAACACTAAGAAACGGGGCCTAATTAGATTTGGGGCCCGTTTTTTTGGGGTTACCCTGTATTATTTAATATCTAATAAGTATCGAAAACATTTCGCAAAAATCGGGATATCTGAATTTTCATGAGGGTTTTCTATCATCCCTTTGTCCTCATGCGGAAAAATAAATTAGACTAAATATAGCCCACATAACCAACAATTACGCATAGCAGCTGTTTCAAAATTCATAATGATCGGTTATTAGGAGTGAATCCTATACTTAGAAATATATAAACATATACACATATCTAACTTATATATATATATATATATATATATATATATATATATATATATATATATATATATATATATATATGAAGAAAAAGTTGGGATAAAATGATCTGACGTAATATAAAATGAAAAAGGACAGCCAAAACCTATGTGATTCATGCATTAATCAACGTTTCGTCTTTATTGAAAGACTTCCAGGATGAAGAAAACAAAGTAGAAAAATCATACAGAACATTAATTTTGATTTGTCAGAAAGTGCCCAGACATCGGCATGGCTGTTGGCGTCAACTAGCAGAATATGATAAACATGATTTCGGTAGTAGCGTTATCAGCAGTGGTCTGTCTCCTTCAAAGGACACGAGATTAATGGGAGTGATATGGCTTCAACATATTAATTTATGGAAGTTTGTCAGGGTCAGATTATGTCACAGCAAAGAGGAAGTCTTTCAATAAAGACGAAACGTTGATGAATACATAAATCACATAGTTTTTGGCTTTCCTTTTTTATTTTATATATAAATATATATATATATATATATATATATATATATATATATATATATATATATATATATATATATATATATATAATACGCGCTTACATGGATACGGGATTTTTACCTATTTACGTCCCCCTCCTAGGCAAAGTTAGATAAAAAATGCATATTTTTTTTCATGTTCGGTATTTTAAGCTCCCCAAAAACAGGCACGCTGGATGAATCAAAGATAAAAGAATTGCGGCAATCAAAGGGAGAGAACAGATACTACACTTTCCTCTCCAGCCCGAATGGTCAGAAATTGAAAAAAGTACGTGATGTGTCTGAAAAGTAACGAGATTGGTGTCACAGGAAATCAATTTCAATTCCAAACACAAAAATACATCCTTCTCTTTTTAACGTCACCCTCTCGAGTCTCACGCACTTTTCCAGCCTTCTCTCGCACGCTCATATACACTTGCCCTGCTGGAAGTATTCTTCGGGCATGAACATTGGCTCAGTTGTCAGGTCTCTCTTTGCTAAAGTACGTGCATTCAAAATGGGTTCCGTTGTTGATTCTTTGAACCACAGAAATACGTGTTCGCATTTCCTTTGATATTATCAATCACACAAAGTGAAATATAGTTCAAATAATATTCACGTCAAGTAAAAGTCACACGAGCAATATCAAATTAAAAAAAGGTTTTAAAAGGTATTAATGAGTAACCACTTAGGAACAACCGGATATTTGAGCGTTGGGAGCAGGTGCATTATCCTGGTGAAGTGGAGATATTGTAAATTTAACTATAACTTAAAAAATGCAATAGTTACATAAATCGGAGACTCCAGTTTAATACTCTCAATAAATATTTGGATAGGGTCTCTATATTCTCTTTTCTTATCAATGCTGGTGTTCCTCATATCTCTATTCTAGGCTCAACACTGTTTCCTCTTTATATAAATGATATTCCAGAGAATATTGTTGAGAAAATTAAAATCTATGCTGATGATACTACTCTTTATTCTGGTGCTGCGCCCATCTCTCTCGGATCAGTCGAAATTTGCAGCTGATCTATAAGTTGACCTGGGTTCAGTTGTGGATTATGGTAATAAATGGCTTGTTTCATTTAATCCAGTTAAGACTCAGCTCTTGTCTTTCAATTGTAGGTGTGTCCATTTTCTTCCTGAGTTCTCATGGTGGCTGTGCTCTTGGGGAGAAATCGACTCTGAAACTTCTTGGTATTTCTCTCCTATCAAATCTTTCTTTAAATTAATACATTAGATCAATTGCTCTTTCTGCGTCTCATGAAGCCGGTTCTATCTATCGCTCCAAACACTTTATCACAGTTCAGGCTATTTTCTATCTCTACAAATCAACAATCAGACAATGTATGAAGTACGGTTTTCATATTTGAGCTGATGAATCTCTGTCTCATTTGAGGGTTCTTGATATGGTGCAGAAACGTGTCTGTAATTTGATAAGCCCTACCCTTTATTCTTCTCTGCGTGCCCTCTCTCTCACAGACATGATGTTGCTAGTCTCAGTCTTTTCTGTAGATACTATTATGGCATGTGTTCTTCAGAATTACGTGCTCTAGCCCTTGCTTCCTTTGTTCCAGCTCGTTTGACTCGTTGGTCTAGTGGTCTCCATCAATTTACTGTTTTGATACCTCACTGTAATATAACTTCCTATTCCAGTAGCTTCTTTCTAAGAACCGCAGACTTGTTGAACTCTCTTCCTGCTGAAAGTTCTTCTCCTACTTATAACCTTAGTCTTTTAAAGACTATGGCTAGTAGGCATCTCCTGTCTTTGCGATAATCATATTTCATTCTTGTTAGCTCCTTACATCAACTGGCTTCATGCTATGTCTGGAGCGACTTCCACGTAAACAAAAATTGAAAAAAATGATATTGGATCATAAACAATTCACTAATCATCTTTTGACCATAGCTCACGCATCACATATCAAACCCAGTTCTTTCACATCTATTCCATTTTTAATTCCATGTGTTTTCGAAACACAAGCGGTACCTAGTCGCATATATATCCCGGTCAAGGGAGATGGTTTTGAAAACGTAAGATTTTGCAGGGATATGTCGCTATTATTCCACATACTGAGTTTATTATTTCCACATGGTCACCCATCTATTACTTACAAAGCTCAATGTTGCTTAACTTCGGCATGCCCAAGTATTATGCTGTATATATATTCTTACGTGGTGTATAATCCTTATAAAACTTAGCAACTCTCCCGTGTTTCTTTTCGGTTCTATGAAAAGAATATGAAGTGTTCATCAAAGCTGGGGCGTACACACCTGCTGCACCCTAAAGCAATTGTGAACAGATATGTCTCTACTTGTGAGATGTGTGGCCCATAATCTTTAGGCTCCACGAGTCTTTAAGGTCAAACAATATGTAAACATTATCACATGTCAAGGAAGGGTTGAAAATTGTTTTAATAACTGTATGCCAGCTTATTCATCTACACATATTTATCTCTTGCATACACACATACAGACACTAAAGCATATGAATTTGCATGTATAGGTATGTCTATAGATAAATAAAGAGAGCGACAAGAAATAGTGTGAGAGAGTAAATTGTAGTGATATATATATATATATATATATATATATATATATATATAGAGAGAGAGAGAGAGAGATAAAGGGAGAGGGAGATAGAAAGATATTAACAAACTGAAGCACCTATTCATCAAGCAACGCTTGAGAGCTGTGATACTGTAAGAACATTTCAAATAAGTGCGTTGAAAAATAGTTTACCAAAACAAAATCTGAATATATAGATGTATACATATATATATGTATATATATATATGTATATGTATATGTATGTATGTATGTATATATATATATATACATATATATATATATATATATATATGATCCTGAGGAAGTCTTACAATAAAGACGAAATGTTGAGGAATATATAAAAAATATATCTTGGTTTTTCCTGTTTCATTTCCCATTACATCGGATTACTCTCATCCTTCCTTGCTCATATATATATATATATATATATATATATATATATATATATATATATACTAATTTCTTTGATTCTCAGGTGTGCACCGGATGTATTTAACGGCAACATAAAGACTTACTTATTTCTCCGGCAATTACTGATATCTCACGAATCTGGTTGACATCAAATATATTTTAAATATCATACTTACCTATTTGTGTAATCAGCGAATCGGCACATGAAATAAAATACAAAAATAAGAATTAGCAAAAATGATGTACGACAATATGATCGTAAACATATGAAAACAATACTACAACAACTACTACCGAATATAATTAGTGGTATGGTAGGAATACAAATTAGTTTTTTACGATTGAGTTTCATAAGCAGCTATAGACGTTTTAAATTAAATAAGTAAAACTGGATCCTCAACAATCCTGCTGTAGTGAAACCCAAATACCATAATTCTGTTCCTTTGTTTCAATTGCGTATTTTAAAAAATCTTTCTATTACTAGTAATAATATGTTTTCGCTTGTCGTATATCGTCTAATGTAAGCGTTGAGTTTACTAATGAACAGACAATTGTGACAATTTGTTATTGACATACACAATTTCCACTCCCAACGAACCAGCTGATGCATTGGAAGATGGTTTAATAATAACATGATAGATGATGAAGTATAAACGTAAGAATGTAAATGGCATGGAGATGAAACAAAAAAGAAAGAAAGAAGGAAATAAGCAATGAAAAACAGGATAGAATGATAGAAATTAAAGAATAAAGACACGTAGACGAAAACATTGATAAGGCAAATAGAATGTTTAAAAAAGAAATAATTGATGAAAAAACATTGATAAGGCAAATAGAATTAAAAAAAAAGAAATAATTGAAGAAAAAACATTGATAAGGCAAATAGAATTAAAAAAAAAGAAATAATTGAAGAAAAAACATTGATAAGGCAAATAGAATTTAAAAAAAAGAAATAATTGAAGAAAAAACATTGATAAGGCAAATAGAATTTAAAAAAAAAGAAATAATTGAAGAAAAAACGAAAGAATAAAAGAAGAGAAATAAACTTTTTGAGAAGAAAATGAAAAAAAATAAGTATGAAAATGAGAAAGAAATGGACAGGGGTAATAAGAAATAAAGGAAGAACAAACGAACTAAATAAGGAAAAAAAAGAAGTAAAAAATAAAAGAAGAAAGCAAAAGAATGAAATTTGTAGAATGGGGGGTAAAACTTGAGTATAAAAATGAGGGAGTCCGGAAAATAGAGAAGAAATATTAAGTAAAACAAAAATAAGGAACGAAATAAGCAAAAACGAAAAAAGAAAAAAATGAAAGAAGCGAAGGAAAGAAAAGAGTATCAACACTCAGAAAATAAAGGGTACAGAGAAGAAGTAAGAAATAAATAAAAGAAGACAGAAAGAAAGGAAAAAAGAACAAAATAAGCAACGAAAGAAAAGTGAAATGATGGAAAAAACGAGGAAAAACGAAAGAAGGAATGGCATCTATTCATTTTCGTCCAATTCACATTTTTCAATAGTTGTCGTACTGCAATATATCAACCGAAAAGTTCCCAAACTCCAGGCAAAAAGAAAGAAGAAAATGTAATTTAACTTCTTTGAAATTCGTGTCCGGCTTTTACGCGTATGGGAGCAAGGAGGGGGTGTACAAGTTTCACTAATTCAGAATTTTAGTTTGACTCAAGGAAATGTTCACAGCTTAATTAAGCAGATGGGAGAGTAGCCATTTTCTTTTTCGTTTCTTAACGAAAAAATAATTTCTTGAAAAAAAAAAAATTCCTGCAGGTAACATCGACTTTTTTTCATTACGAACTAATTGAAGCAACGCAAACCCTAACCCTAACCCTAACCTCCTAATTAGAACCATAATCATAAAAAACTACATTATTTTCATCGTTTTTACTTTACAGCTTACGGCTATATCACGTCGAAACATTGGTTCGCATCGGATCGTCGAAGTAAAACAACGTTGCGCATGTAAGTACTTAGCTGTGCGACCCTCTATTAATACGAGTATCGTAAATTTAAAATTTAAAGTCGCAGAATTATAGTACTTTTTCGGAATACGTCTCCAAAGAAATTTCAGTACTTACGTCATCACTTCCGAGTTTCATCGAAGATTTCCGAGACTATTAACGAACTCCACCGAACAAACCGTATGTATTAGTATTTTTCGAGTAAGTTATTTAACGAAAGAAACTGTTGATTGTATCTTATATTTAAGTGTATTCTGTAATATTGGCTCAGTACTTATACAGAATACGAACCGAATTTTATTTTTAACCTAACCCTAAACTAACCCTAACCTTACTCTAAACTAATGCTAACCTAACCCTAAACGGACAAAAGTTTTAGGTTTAATTCAGCAAAAGTAATAAGGGAATTCAACAAATTACGTAAAAGTCGGAACTCGATCTTTCTAATTGATTAAAAATAGTCATCTAGCAACAAAAGTGACAGCGCCTATTTTATGCGTATATTTCGGTAAAAGTCAGAAATTTATTCAGCTGTATCCGTTCGTAGTCGGTACTTCTTACGTTACGACAAAAAAAAAATTGTGGATACTTATTCTTAAAAGGCACCAAATGTATCAATCCGTCTTTTATTCACTTAGCTATCGGTTGAAGAAAGAGCCCCGTTGAATTAATCAGATAATGTGGAAGTTTTTCCACATCCAACGTATTCTTCAAACCTTGCTCCATCTGAATACAGTATATTTCGATAAATACAGCATTTTATGAAGGGTCATCGATCGGAGTCTTTTAATGAAGTTGAAGAAGCCTGTTATTAATATTTTGCTTCATAGCCGAAAGATTGATACTTTGACCAAATACTAAAGCTTGCATTGCACCTTATAGTCTTAAGCGTAAAGTCCTCCTCCATTATACCCTTATATCACGCTCCCCAGAAAATAACATACCTTCCCATTACTGTCACAGAGACTTCCCAGCCTTCGAACAGCGATTAACATTAAATTACAGTATCTTCTCTGTCCTGGGTCTCGACTGGGAAAATGTTTGTATTAATCCGATCTAGAGTGTCTCTTTTTAGCCGCTTCTTATCCCCACACTAAAATCCGACGTTATGCTTAACTTCATCAGAACTGGTGGGAAATTAATAGTTATTCCAGGATATATTTCGGTTTGATTGTTTTACGACATACAAACACTTTTCGTGTGAGTTAATTTTTTAATCTAGTTATTTCTGTAACAATGTTGATACTTTAATTACATGCATATACATGCATTTATAGTCATTCTTTAAACTAGTTATTCGTGATGCACGTGTACGTGTAATCTAGCAATAATTGACGTGTGTGAATTAAAAATAGAATTTTACACAAGTAGATAGATTCAGTAAAAAAGGGGAATTCCACAAGACATCTAAGAGTAGAATTAAAGCTGACGTGTTCAGAAAGTTGCGTCACATACAGAACGTCTCCAATGACAGGTAACAAAAAAGATAAGGAACTTACACTTTTGACTGGCAGTCTAAACGGATTAATCCACTATTGTTTGGAGTACTATTCCCATCTTGAAGGTAGAGGGGCGGGGTATATAGTAATAATATTAGTATGTAATACGAGTGTATTATTATTGATACTGATATAAGTATACTGTATGCAATACTATTGTATACATTCTATAATTATTACTATTAATATTAGTATAGTGCATTAAATAGAAGTATAGTAGTATTGATACCGATATTATGTATGTAATACTATTGTATTAGTATAGATACTGATATTAGTATATTGTATGCATACTATTGCATTAGTATTAATAGTGATATCAGTATACTGTATGTAAAACTGTTGTATTAGTATTAATAACAATATTAGTATACTATATGCAATACTATTGTGTGATTATTAATACTGATATTAGTATAGTGTATGCAAAACTATTGTATTAGTATTAATACTGATATTAGTGTAGTGTATGAAAAACTATTGTATCAATATTAATACTGATATTAGTATAGTGTATGCAAAACTATTGTATTAGTATTAATACTAATATTAGTATAGTGTATGCAAAACTATTGTATTAGTATTAATACTGATATTAGTGTAGTGTATGCAAAACTATTGTATTAGTATTAATACTAATATTAGTATAGTGTATGCAAACCTATTGTATTAGTATTAATACTAATATTAGTATAGTGTATGCAAAACTATTGTATTAGTATTAATACTGATATTAGTGTAGTGTATGCAAAACTATTGTATTAGTATTAATACTGATATTAGTATAGTGTATGCAAACCTATTGTATTAGTATTAATACTAATATTAGTATAGTGTATGCACAACTATTGTATTAGTATTAATACTGATATTAGTGTAGTGTATGCAAACCTATTGTATTAGTATTAATACTAATATTAGTATAGTGTATGCAAAACCATTTTATTAGCATTAATACTGATATTAGTATAGTGTATGCAAAACTATTGTGTAAGTATAAATACTAATATTAGTATAGTGTATGCAAACCTATTGTATTAGTATTAATACTAATATTAGTATAGTGTACGCAAAACTATTTTATTGGTATTAATACTGATATTAGTATAGTGTATGCAAAACTATTGTATTAGTATTAATACTGATATTAGTATAGTGTATGCAAACCTATTGTATTAGTATTAATACTAATATTAGTATAGTGTATGCAAAACTATTTTATTAGTATTAATACTGATATTAGTATAGTGTATGCAAAACTATTGTGTAAGTATTAATACTTATATTAGTATAGTGTATGCAAACCTATTGTATTAGTATTAATACTAATATTAGTATAGTGTATGCAAAACTATTCTATCAGTATTAATACTAATAGTAATATACTGTATGTAATACGACTGTATAACAAAAGAGACAGTAAATCTACATAACTAATATAAAATCCGCAGATCACAGATAATGTCGTTATCTTTTTCATAGCTATAACTACGGCTAATAACAACAGCAAAAAAGAAAAGAAAGAATGAGAGAGATGTCGCGACTGATTGAGCTTACTATTAACTGAGCTATTAACAGCGTTTCAACCAAACATAACTGTATTATTTTGATTATTTTGACTACTTTTCTAATTTTGGATATTATTCTCACAACGTTTCGGTCGATTTTACCACCCTTCGTTTAATCCACGGGAGTAGCTTTCTCTCATCCCGTGAGCCATGTAATTTATAATTATATTCTTACTATCGTCCGCACTGAGGATTGAACCTTCAACCTCCAGAAGACTGTCACTTAGAACTGTTATTACTTAGCACGTATATTTTTTTTTAACATAGTTAACCTCAAACAAGACAGGTGACCACTGTAGACGTAAGGTGGTATCTGTTACGCCACAGGACCTTGCAGATTCCCGAGTTCGACAGAAAGATTCCCGGGTTCGACAAGAAGCACTTGAAGAAGTTCGGAGGTTTCATCGACCGAAACGTTTTGAGAACAAAATCCAAGATGATAACAGTAGTCTGAATAATAAAAATAATACAAATTAGAAATGCTCATCTAAAAAAAATCGAAACATAAAACACTCAACTTGTTATATAGGTAAGAAAATATTTTTGCGAAAAGAATCGATCATGACGTTTCATAAAAACACAGAAACAGTTTCCTGTTGTACACAAAACCGATTATATTTAATCCATAGATGAGAATCTTACAGTTACCACCACGCCGAGTTTAAGTATACACGGAAGCAATGGAACGAAGAATTGAAATCACACCCCGCAATTAATTTTGGGCCTAATCATCGGCTGCTGTTTCGTGTCATACCAAAACTCATTCTGATCAACTCATAGATTCCATTAAAAAACAACGGGCACAATTTAAGCTGACGTGTTCAGGAAATTGCGGTTCAGAGAGGACGTTTTAGATGACACGTAGAAGATAGCGAAATTATTTCTTTCTCTGATCGTCTACACGGATTCAAACGTTTTGTACCGAGCTCTATATGCACATCATGTGAGAGCAAGCGAGAAGAATCTTATGTAATATGAATGTAACTTTGTAGTATAATATATGTGATATGATTGTATTCGTAAAAAGAAAATTAATCGCCAGAAAGATCAGACACATAGCAGGTCAGAGTGGACCAAAGACAAATCATAACTAAGGGATGATTACATAAACGCAAAAGCTCCCAATAGGTATGTTACCACATCCGGGGAGGTGCCGCTCATAGCACTATGTGCTGCCTTGAGAGAGTACAACACCGACTTTGAAATCTAATGGGGGTATATTATTCTCTTACCTACAGCTTCTTTCTCATAGAAGAGAGGTCGCTAGTCTTTCTCTACTCTACCGTCACTTTAATGGAATGTCATTATAGGTTCCTCACCCCCTGTAAAACATTCATGACAAAAAACTCGTCTAGCTACAACCACTGTCAATTATTTTCCTTTCTTTCTTCTGTGTATCTAACACTAAACGAAACTTCTTTCCAAGAACTACACGTCTGGGGAACACAATACCACAGGGCTGATTCCAGGCTGATACAACATGGTCGTCTTCAAGTCCAATGTTTACAAGTTCTTGTCGATTAGTCCTCTTAAATAATATGAGTCTGCCCAGGTTCAACCATCGTTACATATCCTCACGGTGTGGTCTCACTGTCCTCCTGACCAAATTATTAACCATTATCCTCGATTTGCCTTGGGGCCTTTATAAGCAATGACTCGGTAGTACATATACAAGATTAGAGCCTTCCCACCGGATGTAGGTGAAGGTTTACCCGCAAGATCTTAGGACTTTTCTCGTGGGACTATATTTGTAATACGCCTTGTACCACACTTGCACTCTTTTAGAGAAGAATAAATACTCCTGAATATATATTTGGACAATTTTCATTAAATTCGAAACAGCGTGCACTGATTCGGTGTTTAATTTTGTCTAGAGGGCAGGCGAGCATTGCGAACAAGTAATTTGCTAGGACGCCTGGAGAAGTACTCGTTTCCGTAATTACACTGGAAATAAACGACTTGTTTCCATCAGCGTCTGTGAAAATAAATGGAAAAAAGGCTAAAGTCTAAGGAAATGATTTCGTCTGGTGCTTGTTAGCATCTAAGTATTGTTTTTGTTTTTCTTGACACACGCACATCCCCACACACGCGCGCACTTGTTCGTTTGCTAACAGTAAAACTACGTTTTCCGATAAACGAAGAGAGAAGCTGTGATTACTCTGATAACATGGCGTAAATAAACGCAGATTCGTTTTTTTTTATTGGTTATTGAATGGCGGAATCTTTTCTTTTCTTTTTAACGAAAATTATTTCTGCTCTTTTCACGCCCATTCGATTTTTCCCTTCGAACTACATCCACGACTTTTCTATAGTATCTTAGCAATGGACTTGTTTAGGTGCGAATGTACATATAAAAAAAAAGAATATACTTCTTCAGAAATGATCAGCCACAGTTTGATTGGTTTGGTTTGGTCTGCTTTACGGCATTTGAATACTTTTTCTCAGTTATTTCATGTTGGAACACAGTACTTTTTCTCAGTTATTTATCTATCTATTGCTAAGTTATCAAACGCGTTCCTGTGGATAATATATATATATATATATATATATATATATATATATATATATATATATATATATATATATATATATATATATATATATATAGAGAGAGAGAGAGAGAGAGAGAGAGAGAGAGAGAGAGAGAGAGAATGGAAGCATTGCTGGAAATAGTAGTAGTATGTTTTTAAAAGGCTGTGGGCAATGCAAAGTCCAGGTAAGATGTAAGCTGTAAAGAAACAAGAATAATAAATCGAATACGAAATGTGACTTAGTATTTATTTTTTCTTAAAATCTTACATAACAGCAAGTGTGATGTTAGCTGTTTGTGTGATGCCCGGATGATAAAAATTATGTATTTAATATTTCGAGAAAAGAAACTTCCCTTTGTAAAAATTAAATATAAACACCAGAGGAAAACTCCGTCTGTGCAGAGAATCTGCCAAAATGGATGCCATATATATATATATATATATATATATATATATATATATATATATATATATATATATTTAAAGGCTTGTTTACAACCCCTTCTTCCCCCCTATCAACTAAACGCATAATATTCTCCCATTTTCACTTTCCCCCTGTTCTCACTCTCCTTCTTTCTTCTATTATTCGTCACCCATTTCAACATGTATATGCATAAATAACATGAAACCACTGAGTGACAATGCTACTATTATATATATATATATATATATATATATATATATATATATATATATATATATAATATATATATATATATATATATATATATATATATATATATATAAGATAAAGATACATGAAAGAAGAGAGATAAAGATGTACGAATGACAAATCTATTTCAACTTCGATTGTTATATACAACGTGTACTCGGTAAAAACATGTTTATTTTTCTATATTTATTTTCAAAGATTAGAATCTTATCATCAGAGGAATTACATAGATGGATAAGTTGGCAGTGGAAAAGCCACAATTAAAAATTTGAAAAAAAAAATATAGTAATGGAGAGTAAGAGTATGCGTGTAACAAAATATGGTGGCTGTCCAGTTAGTGAATCTCTCTCTCTCTCTCTCTCTCTCTCTCTCTATATATATATATATATATATATATATATATATATATATATATATATACAGGGTGGGCAAAAATAAGGGTCCTATTTTAAAAAATTCATAACTTTTTTATTTATTGATTTTTTACATTTTTTTTTTAGAATAAGTAAAGGACCCCTTCCGAAGCAAGCATGAGCCGTATTAGCCCTAAGGAACGTACCATCATTTAGAAAACATTATTTTTGCTTAAAAAACTCAAAACAGTGTAAAAAACAATACTTTAGTTTTTGTAAATTTTAAGAAGTTTTTTTCGGCTAAAATTTGTTTTGTTTATTTCAAAAAATCTCGGAAGGGTCAGTCTACAGACACATAAAGTTTGGTGAGTTTAACTTTTATTTTGTGGAAGTTATTCAAATTCAAGTTATTCAAATTTAAAGATAGGACCCTTATTTTGGCCCACCCTGTATATATATATATATATATATATATATATATCTTACAAAAGATGAAAGATGAGAATACAAAATTGTAAAGATACAATATTTATCAAAACATCAGAAGTTAAAAGCAACGAGTCTCATATTCTTAATCCATGAATTTTCAAAGACAAACTCTTTTCATAAGAGGAGAAAAAACCGATAGTGTAATTGTAAATATTATCGGAAACATTTAACTTTGAAAAATCTATGCACAATTTATCCTCTGATGAAATCTATGGATTAAGTATATGAGAGTCCTTGCTTTGAACTTCTGATGTTGTAATAAATATTGATTTTTACAATTTTTGATTCTCATTCTTCATCCATTGAATTGATTGCTCTATTTAATATATTGAGCTTTATATTATCACGATAGATTATTATTAAACGATGAATCGCTTATCTTTAATTTAATTATATATATATATATATATATATATATATATATATATATACTTAGAAGTTTTTCAACCATTAACACTATATGGAAAAACCCTTTTAGTCCCAAGTCCTTCCTTAGAAAACTTAGTTTGCTTGTAAGTCAATTTACTTTTTACAGTCACTATATTAGCTTGATTCTAAGAATTTACGATAGTCTTAACATTATTAAAAGGATCATCAGTCGTTTACCATAAAAACAGTTTCGGAAATTTAAATAAAAAACACTACTTTATCTCATGTATATGCAGATGCGTCAATAGTTTATCCTCGCAGACGATGATAAATGTCTTTAGTCTGATGATCTCTTGCGGACATAGAACATGGACGCCTCTGCGTAGCTTAGCCTGTTGAGTCACTGCTGGGATGAAACATGAATGTGTAGCTTACTTGCCATAGATATATTTTCAAATTGTTACTCAGCTCTGTTTACGTATAAACCTTATCACCGCCAAAGAAAACTAAAAAAAATACATCATATGTATTTAAACACGGATGAAAATAAAGATTGAACCAAGAGAGATAATTAACCATTAATTATTTAGCGAGGGTTATTTCCCTTTGATTTGAATACAGATTAACTCTTGACGTATATTCGTATGAGATTCAAATTATTTTATTAGCTAAATTATTCACTTTCCTACTGTATCTGCTAATGATGGAGTTTAGATCGTCGGATACATCAGGAGAAGGAGGACTCCAAACATGCTTGAATCCGTTCTTTGTTGTTACTGTGTCTAAAAAGTATATGCAGTGCAAACCACTTGAATCTTTTAATTGACTCAATGTGAACTGTCTATTCTGTGGTGCAATACTTGCTCGACTGTAATTGAAATACGAGTAAGAAAGCACAACAGATAGATCCGCGAACCAGTTTTTAACTTCATATTCTAATTCCTTGAAAAATGTTAATATGCAATCTTTTGGAGGTTGTATTTTTTAGAAATTCTGTTTATTTAAATCGTCTATGAACACATTGGAGACGTGAATTCATCTGCAGGCGTGAATTTGTTTGGTCCCATCAGATAGGGGAACTCTAATTTAGTTCGATCGACGATGGTCACCTAAGGTCTATGGTCTTGCAGCACTGAGATAGGCCTTCTCTCTTCTTGTAAACGTACCGTAAATGAGTTTAAAAGTCTATTCCTTTTCTACCATGCCTTCCGGTTCGGTCGACGCCCTAGCCAAAACCTAGTGCGTTACGTTCATCATTTCCAGGTCTAAACATGCAAATTCGGAATCCCAGAACCTTTCCATTTTTGTAGCCAGAGGCAAAGTAATATATGTGCGCAATAAAGATGCGCAGTCGCATCTTTAATTTTAGAGGCGTCCATATATCTGAATTAGAGACTCCGTCCGTCATGCTGAAGTTCAAAAATAGCATTTTAATTGGTAAACGCGCATATTGAAGGAACTCAACGTCTTTCAGACTTGCCGAGACAACTGTATAATAAACTCTGTCAGTACGGGCCCAGTTCGTTTTCCTAAGGCTTAAAAGCATTTTCATCGGTCTTTAACGCGTAAATTTGAAATAGAATTGTTATTAATCTGTCACATTCTGTTGTTCTTTTTACTAATAGGACACCGCTTATCAATGCCAAGGACAACTCGAGGATAATTGTTAATGAAATGGAATCATTTTTAGTTGAAAGTTGTAGATTATTATGGGAGTATTGATGGAAAGAACTAAGTGTGATTTCTAATAGGTGACGGTTTATGACAATTATTTGTTAACATTGCATCAAAAGACGACCATGCCGCAACATGCAGGGAAGCAATTCCATTCGAAATTCGACAGAATTCGACCGGAAACTGAACAGCTACGTCATTTTGAATTATTTCTTTGCAAACGTCTAAAAATATATTTAAACAAATTTGGCAAATTTAGCGCGATCGTTACGTGAAAGGAAATATTCCTTTCACGTCAGGATCGCGCCACATTTTTGAATTCGAGCGACTGTAGGTTGTGTGAAAGGTATGAAAATGAATAAAAACATTCCATACAATACATGCATTACACATTAAAAAATTGTACGGCCATGTTTCGTTCGAAGAAAATAATAAAAACACGCTTTTCACGTCACATACACACCAAGTATTTCTAAGTATTTTACTTGCGTTTTTTTAAAATCAATCATCCTGATAAAGTCTTTGAATAAAGGCGAAATGTTGATAAATACATAAATCATTTTGGTTTCCTTTTTATATTTTCCATATATATATATATATATATATATATATATATATATATATATATATATATATATATATAGAGAGAGAGAGAGAGAGAGAGAGAGAGAGAGAGAGAGAGAGAGAGTTAGTTATGAAAATATATTTATGGCAATTAAGTTATACAGAGGCTCCCGCGTTTCATCCCCGGGGGAATTGTCAGGATGAAACGCGGGAGCTTCTGTGTAGCTTAATTGTCATAAATATATTTTCATAACTTACTACTTAGCTCTACTTACGTATCGAGCACTGTTGAAGTAAATACTGAAAATTGATACATAGAAAATTATATCTCCTTATAACATTTCATGTGAATACATGTAATAGTGATATATATATATATATATATATATATACAATAATTTTTTTAATTTAATGTTATACGATATCCAATGGTATGAAGGAGAGATTCACATCATTTCACAAAACTGTTTTTTTATTCAGCATAAAATTGTTTCGGCTTACACCAAGATATTTGTAAAATGCTCCTTTTTTTTCAAATGGAACTACGAATCGATGCGGATACGGAAAAATGAATATGATGTGAATAATGAATACTGACTGGAATTAAGGCTGTGCTTGCCTTGTTTTTTCATTTATTTTGCTTTGTTTTATAAAATTTACACCAAGAAATAAATGCACAGGAGCATTTTAGATATATATTGGTGTAAGCCGATACAATTGTATGCTGAATAAAAAAAAAACAAGTTTTGCGAAATGATGTGCATCTGTCCTACATTTGATATGATATGAAATTAAATAAAAACTATTATATACAACATAGCTCTAGCTTTACACTATTGAACTATTACAATTGCTGTATGTTATAAACTTTATATTTGAATATAAAGATTTTAAACCATTTTTCACCCCAAACAAGGCAGGCCGCCACTGTAGACGTAAGGGGCTACTGGGAATTAGGGTGTAAGTTTTGTGTGCCATCCTAAGTTGGAAGCATTGTAGCGAGATGTCTGTTTACATTAGTTGTAAACCTCTGCATGTCAGTACACTCGAAGAGTAGGGAGGGAGTTCCAGAGACCGGCAGCACAAGGAAAGAAGCTATTGGAGTAGAAGGCTCTCCGGCATCTGGGGACTTCCACAGTGAATGGATGTGATTTTGCTGATTGTCTAGTTTATCTAGTGTATTTACGTCGAGATGGCACTAGAGCAGCCAGTTCATCGGAGCACACTCCATTGAAATATTTGTAAAACAAGCACAAGGATGCAACATTGCGGCGATTGGACAGAGGCTTGAGCTTGGTGGAGGAACCTTATTATACATATATATATATATATATATATATATATATATATATATATATATATATATATATATATATATATGTGTGTGGGGGGGTGTATGTGGGTGTGTTCGTGTGTGTGTGTATGTGCGTAAATTCATTGAAATTAAAGTGGGCCAAACAACTGTTTAGTAAGTTTAGTTGTTTTTTCCCGAGTTGGGGAAGCCCATGATTTTAATAAACTTCTAGGACTAGTCTTCAATGCAGACATCATACTGAAGACTTACATAAAATCCATTGCTAAGGTCGCAGGAAAAATGTTCGGATCTTTCTCCCGCTCTTGAATTTGCATGACTTCTGGCGCAATCCTTTACCTGTACAAGAGCCAGATACGTCATCAGATCGAATGATATTGCAACATCTGTGGAGGTGCCGTTCAGAACACGCTCTGCTACCTTAACAGATTACAGAATTGACATTTCTCTTCCCTGCAGCCCCTTTCTCATAGAAGAGACTTTGCTAGCCTTTCTCTACCCAATCGTTATTTTCATGGTAAGTGCTCGACTGAGCTCCAATCTCTGGCTACACTTTGTAAAAGATTCGCAGTAAAAGCTCGTTTATCTAAAACAACTGCAAATAATTTTACTTTCTCAATCTGCGTACTTAAAACAAAACGGAGTTATCATGAACAAAGCTCCTCTCCGAGAACTTCCAATCCGTTGTATACGATACCGCAGGACTGCTTCCCAGTTGAGTACAACACGGTCGTGTTTAAGCCCTATGTTAGCAAATTCTTGCTTAGCCGTCCACTTGAATAATCAAATTCTGACTATGTGATCCATCGTTTCTATATCCCCTCAAAGGTGTTGTTCAGCGCAAACTGATAATCTCATACACTTTTATCCTCGCGTTGCCTTTGTGCCTTATTAAATGCTTAGCGATTAGTATTAAAACTACAAAAAAACGCCACACTTTTCTAAAGAATTAGAGTACTCACTGTTAGTTTAGAACGAAACGAGCAAGTTGATCCGAAGACCAATGAGTCATCTTCAACTTCAAGGTAGAATTATATTTATTATTAACCGTCACCATTAAGAATCAAACTTTCCATTCGCAATTTTAAATCCTCTCATCATATTTTTCAACATCCAACTGAAAATCATTCTATCTCGTTAATCTTTGTCTTCGAGTGTTTTTTGGCCTCGATAACTTGTAACCTTTTAGTAAACATTTAAAAGAGCCTTTTCACTGCTGAGATTCAATAGACGCATCTTACAAATAACTGATCCTGTACTACCCTATTTCACTTCATCGTTTGGTTTCTTCCTTTTGGCGACATCATTTCAACTTGCACCCCCTCTCCCTAATTCAAACTATAACGCCCTCTTACCAAAGAAAATAGTCTTTCATGTCCATTAACGGTCTCTAGCGAGTCAGCCATTTAGCGGTTTCTCATTAGGGCATCTAACAACGAGTCACGACATGGCCTCGCGTTGGTGTAGGTCTTCGGGAAGTAACTGTAGGGACACAAGCCACGGAATAAAAAAAAAATGTTGTGATGGAAATCGTTGTCTTGGAGATGGAGATGACTAGGAGTGAGAAAAATAAGGCGTAATAAGATGGGGCTTATGGTGAGGGGGTTTCTTAATAAGGAGGGTGGGAGAACGGGGAGGGCTGAGGTTCATATCCAGGTTAAGATTGGGCAAGGTGGGTTTCTTATTTTGTTTTCTTTCTTTTGCCGTTTCCGAACGTTTTTGTATCGCCTCCATTCCCACCTCACAATCCCTGGAGTGTTGTCGATGCGTTGCTTGGGTTGTGTGTATTTGTCTCGTGTCCGTCGTCCTGACTGTTAAAATGCGTGTAGCTTTGCTATTCTTGTAATGGGGGATAAGAGACTTGGTGACAGATGGTCGTGAGCCAATGATTACTTCTTGGGAGGAAGGACATATTTGGGAAACAGGAGACAATGCACACAAAGTACGAGAATAGCAAATAATATAGAAAGGGGATGAGGAGGTTGAGCGGGGGCAATGGAGATAGATAGTTATATATATATATATATATATATATATATATATATATATATATATATATATATATATATATATATGTATATATGAAAGAAGTAAGCCTACCAACATTTGTAAAAAAGTATTTTTCAACATTTATTTATTATTTTGTTATTTTGAATAGATTTACATATCTGATGAGAGCGCACCACGCTTGAAACGCGTTATATAAAATGATAAAATAATAAAATGATAAAATAACAAAATAATAAATACATGCTTAAAAACACCTTTTTACAAATGTTGGTAGCCTTACTCACATTTATACTTTTCTCTCGTTGAAACTGCACTGATACTGCACTAGCTTCTTATATATATATATATATATATATATATATATATATATATATATATATATATATATATATATATATATATATATATTGAAAAGTGTCCATTGAAAGACGTCTCGGTAATTTTATTAATTTTTTACCTGCGATTTTTTTCTCAATACTCGTTTAGCAAAAACAACAAAAATACATCCTCAAAGAGTAAAAAATAGAAAGTTACGAAGTGATTCATCTTTGTTCCCCTTCTCGTAGTTCTTTATTCTTCTCTTATGATATAAATCATTAAAAAATCCTCACTATAGATAATAATGTCTAACATTATTTAACTGTCTATATATATATATATATATATATATATATATATTTCGAGAGAGAGAGAGAGTAACAGCCAGCCAGCCAGACAGACAGACAGACAGACAGACAGACAGACAGACAGACAGAGACAGAGACAGAGGGGGTTGTGAGAAAGGGTGAGACTAAAACTATAGAGAGAAGGGTGTAAAATATCATTATATTTTGCTTTTAATCTTCTCAAGGAAATAAAAATGTAATGCAAAATTGTTCTTCTGTATTATATTAAGCCCGTCTTGTTATTGATATCATTTTCGTATACATATATACACACCCACACACAAACACACATCTATATATATATATATATATATATATATATATATATATATATATATATATATATATTAATTAAATCATGAGAATGAAAGTTGTAAAAATCAAAAATCTATTTTATCTTCAGTTGTTCAATACAAGTGATTTATGTTTCCTAAAACCATGGCTTTTACAATTCATTGAATTCTTATCATCAGATGAATATAGACTTATAAGTTGGTAAAAGAATTACCAAAGTCATATATATATATATATATATATATATATATATATAATATATATGTGTATATATATGTATATATATATATGTATATGTATATATGTATATATGAATATATATATATGTATATGTATACATATATATATAATATATATATATATGTATATGTATACATATATATAAATATATATATGTATATGTATACATATATATATATATATGTATATGTATACATATAAATATATATATATATATATATATATAGAGAGAGAGAGAGAGAGAGAGAGAGAATCAACTATAAACTAAAAGTAAACTTTTAGTAGATAAAACCTATAGTGAAATTGTTTAAGCTCAATATACGAGATAGAGCAATTATAATGATAGAAGAAATAAGAGTTATAAACATGTACGAATGTCTAGATTTATTTCAAACTTCGATTGTTCAATGCAAGGTATATTCTGTAATAAACTAATGTTTATTATTCTTTCCTTAAGCCAAGGCTTTTCAAAGATCGAAATCTTATCATTAGAGGATATATATATATATATATGTATATATATGAAGCAATCCAACAAATATATATATATATATATATATATATATATATATATATATATATATATATATATATATATATGCTTCCGTATGCTTCCGTAAAATGAAGGAAAAGTGTATTGATCATCGTCTAGACCTATACTAGATGTTTGTTGATTTGACGAAAGCGTTCGATACAGTTAATCGGGATACACTATGGAATGGTATTGTGTAAGTTAAGATGTTCTCCTAACTTTATTAGATTCCATTCGTGAGCTGCATGATGCACGACAACATGAAATGACGTGTCAACTGCAGTCGTTGTCTCTCTGAACAAGTATCTGTTGACAGCGGGGTTAAACATGTTAATATACGTGCACCTACTTTGTGTTATCTATTTTGCTGTAACTCTGTCATTGGCTTTCACGAACTCTGATAAAGGAAGACAAAAATTCTAACGTTTTAGATTCTAATATCGGCAAATTGTTAAAAATACGTTCTAAGTGCGCGACTTACTAACACATTTATTTTCTAACACCTTGTTTCTTGACATTTTATTACTTCGGTTTGTCAGAAAAACAAAAGGACGTACACTTTATTGATTGAAATAGTCATGTGTTCACCCAGTGTAGGGCAGATTGTTTTTGTTTTGTATAACAGAGTCGACATAAAGGTTTGCTCTTGCAAAGCGCCAAATACGAAATACATATGCGTGAACTCCATTACTATTCGGATACTATCTGATATTTGCGAATATAAAAAGAAAACGAATTTCCGGCAATCTGCACAATGTTATTTTCCAACTCCACCATCGATAGACTGATGGGTAATTCAGTCGGGGGTGAGCGAAGTGGATTACGATTTAATCTGAAGGGTTCAGCACGACAGATGGTAACTTTGAACCAATGTAGTGTTATGAAAATTCTTGTAGAAACCAGAATGAATAAAAGGGTAGATCTTTTTTCAGCGATTCTACCGTTAGTGGATAAATATCCTATACTCTATAATCAAAATCAATTGATTTTATTTGTATATAGAAACATAACTGTCCTCCCTCTGAGTTAAGACACATTTTAGTTAATAACACTAACATCATACATCCCGAAACCAATTTTTAAAAAATTAAAATGACTGGAAACTATCTACGTAAAACCACAACAACCTTAAATTAACAACATCACATATGAAACCAGTGGTAACATTTAAAAATGCTTAACGTAATGCGATTTTGTTCTGTGCTGCAATCCAGCGTTGCTGGATTTAAATCGTCAACGACTTCCTGGAACAATGCGAAAAACGTTCTATGCACGTTTCTCCGCTGTCTTTTTAAAATTCTCTTCTTTCTCCAGCTTTTTTGTTCATTAGCTTTTTGCCGACGAAGACTCGAAAACGTTCGTGAAACCTATGGAATATAGTTTTTGATTTTAATACAAAAAAGACCATCAGAAAAATTGAAAAAATAAACAAGGTATAATTAAACTGAGGAATCCTGTTATTTTAACAATGTTTGCATGAGTGGAAACAAATGTTGATTAACTCACATTTGGTATAATAATATACCTCATTGTCATTTAACGAAAAACAGTTATAATATCCGAAAATTGGACAATTTGAATTTAAATAATTTATTTTCTAAAAAAAACAGTACAAGTTAGGAGTAACCTATTTTATAGAAGTATTTCTTATTAGGCATTATGGTGTTTTTTTATGGGTCGGGGGACTGGGGTTTATTTCTCAGTCGAGTCATGCCAAAGACTCAAAAATGGTACTTGATGCCACCTTCAACATTATTAGGTGACAGTCAAGGGTAAATAAAGTAATCCTAGGAAAAGGGTGGCGCGCTCCCCTACATCTTCGGTAGTAGTCAAAGAAAAGATCGCCCTCAACTACTTTACTTTTTTATACTAACTATTAAGACCTCTCCAAGCGCGTGGTTGCAAACTCGATCCGGGGAGGAGTCGACTGGCAGGAATCTGCGCTTCAGATGTCGATTTTCCGGATTCACCATTAAATTGAGTCTATCGGGCCGAAAGTGTCCGTGTCCAAACAGTTGTCCATCAAACGAAGGAATCGCGAAAGTCTTCGCAATTGTTGCTAATTTAGTAGTCTGCCAAGACATACATTTCACACAAGACGTGCGTGATTCGTGATGGGTTGCCCCGAATGGGAGAGAGGGGCAGGGGGGATGATGGTCAAGAGCGGAGATATTTGTTTCCGTTACGAGAACTGGCTACGTAAGGGTAGACCCTGGGGACCATCGAGCAGCGGTCAGCGCAGTAGGCCCAGAGATAAACAAACGGACAAGTGGGGAGAGTTTAGAGGGCGGGGCCAGGGAGATCAATAGCTTTTAAATAAAGAAAAGCTCAAACGAAGAGAAGTGGGTGAGAACTAATCTTCAGTTGTAAAACTAAAAACAGTGTTTGACAAAAGGCCAAAAACGGTATATGAGTGTATTGATCACAGGGCGCATAAAAAACAACAATTATTTAAAAAATTAATAATAACCTAGCTTTAAATGTGTATATAATATGTAGGAGGTTAGACAGAAGGTCAGGTGTTGGTTTTGATGAATGTGTTTCTGTGGAA
Organism: Sepiola atlantica; assembly: GCA_963556195.1. Taxonomy (NCBI): domain Eukaryota; kingdom Metazoa; phylum Mollusca; class Cephalopoda; order Sepiida; family Sepiolidae; genus Sepiola; species Sepiola atlantica. Next base: position 79,288,561 of record OY744543.1, on the reverse strand, counting down.
CGAACTGGATTCGAACCCGGCACACCCAGGTGCTTAGTCCACGTCGTTGCCTTTCGCCAGAGTGCTATCCCCAATATAACGTATAGAATAGGTATATTCGTACTGTGAATTTAGATGTTAAAAGCATACAATACTGCACAATTTCTTTTTTAATTGAACTTTTTATTGAATGTTCAAATATTATTAAATGTAAAAATTAAATTTGTATAGAATTTAGATTTTTAAAACATACAAAATTCGACAATTTCGTTTTTGATTGAATTTTTTTGTTTTTAAATGTTCAAATGTTATTAAATGTAAAAATTAAATGTGTATAGAATATGCATTATCTTATGGTGAATTTAGATTTTAAAAACATACAAAATTCGACAATTTCTTTTTGAATTGAGTTTTGTTTTAAATGTTCAAATATTATTAAATGTAAAAAATCCAGGTGATAGTTTCATTTTTAGTAAAAGCACAAGAAAGTATTCACTTTTCACTTTCTTACAGTTTTTTTCTCATAAAAATGCTCAACTAAAAATCTATATAAATAGAGATTTTGTCAGTCTGTCCGTCACAATTTTTCCGCCAGTCACTCTTTTTTAAACGCAATAAATACATTGCGCAATTTGTCTCATTTCGAAATATCAGAGATCGTAGCTACTTGTAGAATTTGAAAATATTGCACTAACATTAAATAATAAATTCCCTAAAATATAAAGCGGAAATCGAAACCTTGAGATCTTTTGTCTGACGTTCTACCAACTGAGCTGTTTCGACTTTCTCGTGAATAGAGCAAACAAATTTACGTTAATAAAATAATCATAGCTTTGGTAAGACGTCGTAGATTATTGATTTACGTCATGCTTCAAAACATGAATTAAATATAAACAATAATAATAAAAAAATAAATGAATGGTTGAACATTATTAATAGCGTTAGAAATTAATTTTATCGTCCGAAACAATTTATTTTGCTTTAACTACGTATTGGCGCTAAAAACAATTTAGTATCTAATACATACTAATATTTGGTCCCGTAGCGCCAATAATTCTAGTCAAATTAAATATTAAAAAATCATTTATTTTCTGCTTCTTGTCTTGTATACACGTAAATGTGCTTTAATATTACAACTGAGTCGAGTTTGATTGAATTACTTCCCTTTTATTTAGCGCGTGTAAGGCTACCAGCATTTGTAAAAAGTATTTTTTCAACATTTATTTATTATTTTGTTATTTCATAATTTTATAATTTTATATAACGTGGTTCAAGCGTGATGCGCTCTCATCAGATATGTAAATCCATTTGAAGAAATGTATAGATCTAATGAGAGCGCACCGCGCTTGAAACACGTTATATAAAATTATATGATAATAAAATGATAAAATAACAAAATAATAAATAAATACTGAAGAAAAGCTTTTTACAAATGGTTGTATCCTTACTCGTCGACATATATACTTTTCTCTCGTTGGAATTGCACTGATACTGCACTAGCCTCTTTTATATATATATATATATATATATATATATATATATATATATATATATATATATATAGATAGAGAGAGAGAGAGAGAGAGAGAGAGAGAGAGAGAGAGAGAGAGAAGAGAGAGAGGCAGAGACAGAAGGGGGGTTGAGAGAAACGATTAGACTAAAGCTATATAAGGAAGTGTGTAAAATATAGGTTTGTTGTATTAACTCCGTCGAAGAAAAGATATTACGCTTTTACATAGGTCTACAAAATATTCGGGGAAAATTATATATATATATATATATATATATATATATATATATGATTTAGGTATGTGTGTTTACTTATATATGTGTATGTCCATATATAATTTCGAAAATCATTAAACAACCATTACGAATTATAGAACAGAGATGCAACGTGCAAGAGGTCTAAATGTGGACTATATTTAGTTTAATTTGGTTTGCTCTAAGAGTTTAAAAAAGAGTCGAAGTACTTTGTGAAAATGTAGATACCTTTGATTTTTGTGAAATGGGCATTATTATAATTATTATTATTAGTAGTATTATTATTAGTAGTATTATTATTATTATGAGTATTATTATTATTATTATTATTATTATCATCATCATCATCATTATTAGTATTATTATTATTATTATTATTATTATTATTATCATCATCATCATTATTATTATTAGTTTGATTGAGTTACTTCCCTTTCATTTAGCGCATGCGTATTAGCATTATCATGTCGTGCTAAGGAATGAAAAAGTATATTTTATAAATCATTACTTTTTCTGTATAAGGTTTAAAATTTGAAAACATCAAAATGAAAATAATTTAACTGCATTCCTGGATTATACAACTAGTTAGAAATAAATCAGAAAGTTTCGAAATTATTTTTCGGATAGTGACCAGCAGATATAGCGTCGAGAAAGGTACGAACGTCATATCCTTTGAGTTACGGATAACTTTCTGTGTTTATTTAATGAATGCTTTTCAGAGAATCTATTGTAAATTTCAAGTAAAAAAAAAACTAAAACTAAAAACATTGATCTGTCGTAAAACAGTCCTAACGAAAATAAACTAACTTGTTTACGAAATTACAGATTCGGATGTACCGAAGTTAGTGGCGATATTAAGGCTCTATTTTCAATGAGTTCAACAGCTAGATGTGGCGGGACACTCCGTTACATGGATTGTTCCACTTATCTTAGATGCTCATTTTATGATGTTGAGGATTAAGCAATGTAGAGCAGAGAAAGACTAGCCAACATCAAATAACATTTTTTTCATTACTTGGTATAACTCTCCCGCTCACATCCCTTAACAATATATAATCTAAGTGGATGATGTCTTCTTCCCTTCCCTACAGCTTCTTTACCACAGAAAAGAGGTGGCTAGTCTTTCTCTACTCTACCTTTATTTTCATGGTAGGTGCTCGACTAAGCTCTAATCTATGCCCCCTCTAAAATATCTACAACAAAAACTCGTCAAACTACAACCACTATCAATAATTTCCCTTTCTCCTTCTGGGTATCTAAAACTAAATAGACCTTCAATAGGCAAAGTTTTCTTTCCTAGAATTACCCGTCTGTTGAGCACAATACCACAAGGTTGCTTTCCATCTGGCTACAACTTTTTCAAGTCCAATGTAAACAAATTCTTGTTGAGCCTTCTTCTTAAATAATACAAATTCTGACCATTTACAGCCATCGTTACTAATAATCACGGTGTTGTCTCACCGTCCACTTATCAAACTTCTTAACTCTTATCCTCGAGTGGCCGTTGGGTCTTGATAAACGGTGACGTATTAGTAAAAAAAATAGTAGTTCGTCTTCAGTGAATCGTTTACAATAGCTATCGCAGAGTAATTTATGTAGCATTTTAACCACTTCTAGTTTATTTATTCTTTATATTTATTGTTTCTCTTTTTAAACGATATTTATATTCCGACACATAATTAGTTTATCAGATTTGGATAAACCGTAGTCGAGGGCGACTTTAAGGCTCCCGTTTCGTTTCCTACTACAGAGAGATGTAGAGTTGAACGTCACTCCTTTCCATGGATTGTTCTACATACATTCGATCATCATCTTATAATGTTGAGTTTTTCGCAGAGGCATCAAGTACACTTTAAAAATGTTGTTAGTATGACTCGGCTTGGAATTAAAGCCAATACGTAAGAAAACACATCAATTTATTCAAATAATTAACAGCAATTATTGTTAAAAAAATACTGGAAAACACTTCACCGTTACAAGTACACAGAAAAACGCCGGCTAGCGCATCGGCCGAAAAGCAATACAGATAGAAATATGTTGATGATGAAAATAGTCCGAAGAACAATAACAGATATTCTTACGATATTTTATTTATCAACCTCCCACAGCGGTAAGATGTGACACAAGGTCGGGAAAGTGGGATTTGATAAACCAGCCCTCAAGATGAGCACTCTAGCTATTAAAAATTGCCTGGGCAGCCCCGTCGGCATTCCCCGGTAGGGGCCCCTCAGGCAGTAAGCAATAAATTTACTCCTCCCCAAAGAGGGAAGGCAAAGCCTGGGAGGGTGGACCTCCTAGAACTGAACAGGACTGACCCATAGACCGGCGTAAATCAAGCCCCGAAGGCCAAGACAATACCAGTCTATGAGGTGCAGTATCCATCGGAACAGATAGATACTACAGTTTGATCTTAGACAAAAGGCCGAGAAACAAGACATTCTTACGATATACCCGTTCAATCTAAGAGTTTAGCGATATAAATGTTATTTCAAACTTCAGCGTAACATGTTCGGTTTCAAGGTTGAATCATTAGGAAACAAACAAATCAAATAAAATGATACTATTTCAAACGTAAGATTGACGAACATAATATGTCAAACTTAAGCGTGACAGACCGACTGATTATCAAAACGTTCTATAGTTTTGCTTAAACGCATCTACTTTTAAATGTCTCCATCCAAACTACTTTGTTACTGATGAAGATGCAATTTCAAGCTGAAGCGTAACAGATCCAATGGCGGACAGAGCCTCTTAAACAGATGCTTCGGCTCATCTGAAACCAATGAAAATAATGATTACTCTCCATCTCTGAAATTCAGACAAAGATTTTCTTTCGCTTATTTTAGCAAATCAGAGGCTAAAAGCCCCGAAAATATTTTTAGGACAGTGGCAAGCGGACAAGACGTAAGAGAAACGGAATTGTCTTGGACAGATTTCAAGACAGCAGACAGCAGAGAGAAAACAAGAATAAAGAATGCCTTCGCGCCAAAACGTACCTGCCATATCCACTCCAAACCTTACCACCACAGGTGCCCTATTATCCTCAGTTGCTGCACACTCTCTATCTCTTCTACCCTTTTCTCTCCCTTCACTTCCCCTGCTCTCTCTCTCTCTCTCTATCTCCCTCTCTTTCTCTCTCTCTCTCTTTCTCTCTCTCTTTCTCTCTCACGCTGTCTTTCGCCAATTTCCATTTAGTGCTAACAAAATTCTCTCGGTCTGTTAATTCGTCTCAGCTTTCTCAAAGACATACGCAATTCCTCGTCTATTCTTCTGTAATGGCTGTGCACAAGGAATTGGACGACCAATTATATTTTTAACTTTTTTGTTTTTCGTCTTTTTTATCATTCTTTATTTTTTTCTGAAGAAGTTTGTAACTCGAAGCGGCTTCGGATGTATATCAGTATCGTTTTTGTTTTCATTTCTGCTACTTTCTTTTCCGTCTTCTTCGGCACTCGTTCTTCAATTAATTCTTTCTTTTATTCGTTCTGTTTTTCTTCTAGCTTCTTTCATTTGTTTCATTCTTTACATAATTGTATAAATGTATTTTTATATAATTTCATCTCTTTTTAGATAACGTTTTGTCCAATGTTTTTGTCATGGCGTTTTTATTGTTTTCACTTTTCTTTCTTTCATTCTGTTATTCTTTCATTCTTTTATTCTTTTAGCTGTTTTTTCTTTCTTTCTATTATATGTGTCTTTCATTCTGTAATTCTTTTATTCGTTCTTTACTCTCTTTCATTCTTTTATTCTTTCATTATTTCATTCTTTCATTTTGTTATTTTTTTTATTTGTTCTTTTCTTTTTTAATTCTATTTTTCTTTCATTCTGTTATTCTTTTATTCGTTTTCTTTTTTTTTTAATTCTGTTTTTCTTTCAATCTGTAATTCATTAATTCGTACTTTTCTTTCTTTAATTCTATTTTTCTTTCATTCTATTATTCTTTTATTCGATCTTTTATTTCGTTTATTCAATTTTTCTTTCATTCTGTTATTCTTTTATTCGTTCTTATTTTCTTTAATTCTAATGTTGTTTCGTTATGTTATTCTTTTAGTCGTTCTTTTCTTTCTTTAATTCTATGTTCTTTCGTTATGTTATTCTTTTATTCGATTATTTCTTTCTTTGATTCTATTTTTTAATTCTGTTATTCTTTTATTCGTTGTTTTCTATTTTTCACTCTATTTTCTTCTATTCTGTTATTCTTTTATTCGTTCTGTTCTTTCATTCTATTTTTCTTTCATTCTGTTATTCTTTTATTCGTTCGTTTCTTTCTGTTATTCCATTTTTCATTCATTCTATTATTCTTTTATTCGATCTTTTCTTTCTTTTATTCTATTTTTCTTTCATTTTATTATCAACTAGGGTATAATAAAACAATAACAAAAATGAACAATAAACTTTTTTCCAGAAAGTCTTGGAAACGATCATACTTAGAATCCTTGTTGGTTTTGAATTCTTAGAAAAATGGTCAAATCATATTGATCTAAAATAGCATTATATATATCTATATATATATATATATATATATATATATATATATATATATATATATATATATATATATATATATATATATATATATATATATATATATAAGGAATTGGAAACATGAACTGCAATATAGATATATATAGTTACATATTTTTAAAGAAATCTTTCCGGTAAAAAGTCTTCCCGGTTAAAAATACAAATATTCTTTAGTTCTGGGATTGAGTTATGTTTATCCTTTAGTTCTGGGATAAAGTTATGTTTAATATGGTTTCACAGTTTAGTCACATTTCCTAATCTGTATTTTCACCCTCGACTCAAGTATAACAAAGAGTTTGACTCCTGTGCTGGTACTACGAACACCAACCTAGTATTAACATAGATGTTATCTTTGAAAGCGACAAAAACAACAATAAAATAGACCGTTTGTCTTGTAACTCTTTTAGCAACGGAAATTGTCGACAACATGTAAGCATTAAGTTAGATCGATGGAAACAATGTTGAAGGAAGTGTTGTTCTACATAAGAGATATCTCGCTAACGTTTTTATTTACCTATTGTTTTATTAGTCATACTCTACTTTAAGCGTTTTCCTCAACCCGATGTAACAGAGCGTATAGGGTCTTAGTGTTTGTTACTCTGTTTTTTTTCTTTTTTTATTTTAATTTGGTATACATTACTTTATAAATTGCAATTTCAAACTAAAATAGGTAATATATCTGAAACATTTTCTAGTTAGTCACCATTATAATTTATTAAGCAAAACACGTTAAAGATAAGCTACTCCTGTATATATAATGTGGGAAATTATTAAAACAGAACCCTATGTTACATTAATAAAACACACAAGTGATAATGCTATTGAACCAACACACATTAAATTATCGTACCTGAATTATATCCACTAATATACAAATGAACGGCGATAAAAAAAGAGTTAGCTATTCATGATTGAAACTTAGTTGACAAGTTAAGCATAGACTAGAGTTTGTTCGTACAAAACGTGATTGCGTTATGTTGTTATACTAAACTAGGTTATTCTAGGTTGGTATACTGATGATTGTGATTAAAGAGACAGAACGATTAAATAATGGATACTTTAATACGGACTTGGATAGATGAAGGGAACTATTCACTCTTGACACTTAAAACTTACTTTGTTCTTCAAAGCAACCGCGATATATATCTCCTCTATGTCACTCTCACACACACACTCTCTATCTATCTCTTACTCTCTTCAAAACTCCAGCTAAAAGTTGCCCTCAGGTGTGCAATCTGACAATCAATGTCTACGATATTTCAGAGATGAGTTATTATTATTCACGCTATTTACAGTTTTCGGACGTCTGCAAGCATCTATACTATATGTGTTATGTCTATGTGTTACGTCTGGATGTGTATACCTCATCGGTTCAATTACAACTCAAAAATGAATGAAGGACGAATTAGAACCTTTAACAAATTTATTTAACAAAGACACTGATTAAAATGAAATGTAGAAAACCGCTGAATGCGAGATGCTTGTTTGATCGTGAGAGCCGTTCTGCTTACTTTTCAGTCATCGCAGACGACTTCTTTTTGATCAAAGGGAAATAACTATTCCGTTTTGTTAGGTTGCTCCTTACACTTTCTCTCTCTCTCTCTCTCTCTCTCTCTGTATCGAGGGATACAATTAAAAACAAAGCACTATACCAAGATTTTACTAAACTTTTGTCGAGTAAAATTTTACGAAGAATCCAATGGTTCTTTTCAGTTTGTATTAGTTTTTTATAATAATTTCGAAGGGTTCGCGTTTGTCCCGAAAATCCTTGAACAAAAGGGGGACGCGGGGTCACACAGAAAAGCCTGCTACTGCATTCATAAAATCCAAACCTTTTAACTGGCAAAAGTTACTAATAACTTATAATCGTATATTACTCTCCAGATTTCTGTAGCCTTGTCTAATCATTCAAAACCAGCAGTGGTTATGAAATATACACAAATTTTCAATGTTGTATCGTATTTCCCATACATTTATTTGTGTTATCTAATGATGGAGTATTGTATTTATAATGGAGATTTGGTATCTGTCTGTCTGAAGCCAAAACTATACTATTGCAATATTTTAATGCTTAATTCAGGTTTGGTAGTGTTGTATACTGTTCGTTAGTCATGCTACAATAGTTTTAGGTATTACCTCCTTATTTAGGGAAGTAGCGTAGTATATGTTCTATCGTCATGATACCATACTCCCAGGCATTATCTTCTCCTTTTTGTAGGGATAATGTAGTATCTGTAAGGGCGTCATTATATAATCTTACACCATCCTTGATGCGAGTTCATCATATAAACTATGAAAAATATGCGACCAGACAGAGCATCTTTTTGATAATTGTATTTAGGGATAATAATTTAGAAACGACCTTTTTCATAGTCTGTTCTGACGCCCTGTATAGCACGATCCTGAACGTGTAGTGCGTGGATTTCGGTGTACGTTGCGACGACCGTGATGCGTGCGCTTGCTCCCCACTAAAACAAGAGGTGGCACAAGACCAGAAGGTAGGGGAAGCCAGATCTCTTGTTGGAGAACTTTGTCTCGGGATACACATAGCCATGAACGCACCTGTCGTTATGCTTTGTTAGGGTGCTGCAGACCATCAGCAATAGCCTCACAAAAAGAGGAGGTACTGCCTGGGAGGATTTATTTCCCCAGACTAAGCTGGACAATACTTCATCTACAGAATGGATAAGTGGTTAACGACGCGGACTGATGACCTGCGTGTGCCGGGTTCAAATCCAGTTCGTTCCACAGAAACACTTTCATCAAAACCCACACCTGACCTTGTGTCTAACCTCCTGGAGAGGATGGAAATAAAATACCTCACCCCTACAAAGGAGAATCTTGTACTGCCATAGAATTGACTAAGTTGTTGGATTGATTGCCGAGTTTGACTTCGGCTTGTATGAAAACAGCCGTGACGACACTGATTAAAGGTGTCCCCTTTCTCTAACCGGAAATAATGTGGACGTCTACAAGACGGAAAGGGTCAACGAGATGTACCAATTTAAATGTAGCCGATTTAAAAACATTTCTTGTGTGACTTGTTCATCACTTACGCCTTTCAGATTGTATTTTTCACTTCGCATCCAGTCCCCAGACTTCGAGTTTATTTCACACAGTTCCCCCCCCCCTCTCTCTCGCGCGCTCTTTATATAGGTCTCTTGTCACTTTCTTTCCCCACACATTTTCTCCTTCTACCACAATTTTTAAGATCAACCCACCTCTACGATTCTTCCTGAAGGGAAAAGTCTTCGTTCGAGCGCCTTACTCAAGTTTGCTTGAAGGCAGGAGTTGGAATTTAATTATAATAAAAGATGGTTGGATAAAGAAATGAACGAAAAAAGTGGTTTGAATGTACACAAAACCCAGTACCCACACAGGTATATATATATATATATATATATATATATATATATATATATATATATATATATATATATATAAAATTTGATGTTTCACTTAGAATAGTGTATACTCAGTAAAGTCCAGAACAAGCTCGATGAGACCCGATTATAAGGTATATAGCATTTATATGTATATGTGGAAAGTTTACCAAGACGTTTCATTTAAGAAAGGATTCATCATAACAAAAAAGTGTATTTATGTATTTATCTATGACTTTAGAAAATACTCTCCATATATATATATATATATATAATTAACTTGTTACAAATATCCAGGGGGTATGAATCCGAAGGAAGTTGAAACCGGGTTTATGAGAGTGCTCAATGAAAATTCAGAGCAAAATATATATTTTTTTTTTGGAATAAAATCAAAAAAAAAAAAAATATATATATATATATATATATATATATATATATATATATATATATATATATATATATATATAGACATATATATATATATATATATATATATATATATATATATATATATATATATATACATTTTAAAGGGGAAAAACTAGACACACATTCGGGATTTACACATTTACACTTATTACAACCTAGATCGGTTTCATAAGATGTATAACCAACCATAACATGTTCTGAATTCGCTTGGTTATACATCTGATGAGACAAATAAGTTATAATGTGTACAACCCGAATGTGTGTCTAGTTTTTTCTCCTTTAAAATGTGTTCATGCTCTGTTTAAATGTACATTGAGCTCTCTTACTCGGATTTCCATCGAAATCATTCGAACCTGTACACTATATATATAAATATATATATATACATATATATATATATATATACATTTATACCATTGAATACGAGTTAAAAGATAAATGGTGTATCCTTAAATAGTAAGCTATGTGATAATATAAAGCTCAATATAGAGAATAGAGCAATAAATTGAGAAGATGAATGATGAAACTAAAAGATTGTACAAATACAATATTTATTAAAACATCAGAAGTTCAAAAGCAAGAAGTCCTATTATCCTTCTTCGCATTTCCCACGGACATACAGAATACAAGAGATTATCTGATTGCTATAGAACACCGAGCCTTTTAACGACAACACTTGCACTCCTGAGTACTATAGTACTTTTTTCAATTATTTTTTATCTTAACAGCATCTTTTTTGGCAGTGATTGTGCAAACTTTAGGATCTTCTAAGCCAAAAGGTGTATACATATATGTATTAATTTTCAAAGTTAGATGTTACCGGTAATATTTACTTACCGATTTTTATCCTCTAGTGAAAAGTTGTTTTTCTTTAGAAAATCCATGTTTTAAAAATGATGGCTTTGAACTGCTGATGTTTTAATAAATATTGTAGTTGTACAACTTTATATATATATATATATATATATATATATATATATATATATATATATATATAGTTAGTGTGGGAGGGTGAAGAGTTGAATGGTTTGATGGGAATCCGAGTAAGAGAGCTCAATGTACTTGTTAACAGAGCATATATATATATATATATATATATATATATATATATATATATGTATGTATGTATATATATACATATATATATACATTTAAAGTAAATCAATTGAACACCAATTAAGGCTGTCCGCATTATAAATTTTTTCGACCTAGATGGGTCTCATCAGATGCGTGCTCAGCCACATTTAGGACCTGCATGATCAAAGTGTGGCTGTGTACTCGTATGATAGGTCCCATCTAGGTCGAAATAATTTATAATGCAGACAGCCCTAATGTGTGTCTAGTTTATTTCCTTTAAATATATATATATATATATATATATATATATATATATATATATATATATATATATAAAGAGAGAGCGAAAGAGAGGAGGAAGATATATACTAGGATTCAAAAACCGCATAAAATGCAACGCCATGTGTATAATCATATATATATATATATATATATATATATATATATATATATGTGTGTGTGTGTGTGTGTACAGGATTTACTCACTGTTTTACAGTGAGCTCTCATACTGGCATTTCCTACAGAAATTACTCAAGTTTACACACACACTCTCTCTTTCTCTCTCTCTCTCTCTCTCTCTCTCTCTCTCTCTCTCTATATATATATATATATATATATATATATATATATATATATATATATATATATATATATATATATATACGAGGTAAAAATTAAAATAACAGGGTTTTCGAACAAAGGATTAGTCGTTTATCGTCATGGACCTGATGATTCCAGACACGTGATTGGTTTTACTTGGCGATCAACTATAGACAACTGATCCTTGGACACACACCCATACCGATAAATAGTTACTCTCTTACTTCATCTCTCTCCATATATGCCCCATTTCTTTTGTACTCTTACTCTTTCTCTTTCTCTCTTTCTCTCTCTCTCTCTCTCTCCGTCTCTCTCTCTCTCTATTTCTCTCTTTTCTTACTCTTTATGATCGACACACTTCTACGATTCTCCCTTATTTATACGACGTAACGTTCTAATTTTTTGACGTCATACGAACGTTGAACAGTTTATTAGTAGCCTAAGTTGTATCATAGTTACAGATCGTGAAACACGTAGGTACGTGATAACCGTACGTATATTATTAGAAATGACATTGAATAAAAGTAATATATATATATATATATATATATATATATATATATATACAGAGAGAGAGAGAGAGAGAGAGAGGAGAGAGAGAGGGAGAGAGAGGGAGAGAGAGGGAGAGAATGGTAGTTTGCTTGAAGCATTGCTGGGAATAGTAGTAGTATGTTTAAGAAGGCAATGCAGAGTGCCGGGTAAGTTGTAACCTGCAAGGAACAACAATAATAAATCGAAGTTGGACTTACTATATTTTTTTTTAATCTTACATAACAGCAAGTGTGGTGTTGGCTGTATATGTGTGTTTCCGGATGATGATTAAAAATCATTTATTTACTATTTCGGGAAAAATCCTACTTCGATTTATTATTTTTGTCCCTTCCAGCTTACAACCTACCCGGCATTTTGCATTGCCTTTAGCCTTCTCAAACATACTATATATATAAACATATATATATGCTGAGAAATATAGTTCAGAGCAGAATTCGTTGTTTACACCGTTTTCAAAGTGTAATCGATTCTACGTAATTTTTAGCCAGAGTTTGATACTGAATTTGGAATTAGGCTTATTATATAGATCATTTTATTTATATATGCGAATACGAAAAAATCGTATATCCCGATCTATTTGTTAGTTATTGTTGTGAAGTTGTTCCACAGTAAATAATAAATAAAGGAAGTCAAGTCGAGGGTTGATTTAACAAGTGTATTAACAAAGTGACTAGCTCTTGGCTAGATAGTTACAAGACTGTTTTGTCTTCTGATGTCTCGCACTATTTACAGTGACAACCGGTGTTGTTTCTCCTGTGTAAGAACGGCCGGTGTAACAGTTATTGAACCAAATAATAATGTCGGATCTATTCACAAAAGTTTTACAGGATATTTCTGATCGATACAAAGAAAAATGCAAAACGTTTGATTTATTAAGGGATATCAGTCCGTGGCATTTTTTTACTATCGGGGTCAATACATATCAAGGCCAGAATCCACTCGAGTATAAGGGTTAATGAGATGGAATGTGCTACCAGGCGAAAGATGAGGAACACTATAGGAGTATGAACAAAACTATTATCACATCGGGTCTTTTTGCTTGAACGCAGTTATCTGTTTTTATATCTATGTCTCAGAGGAATTTGTGATTTACGTTTATTATTATTATTATTATTATTATTATTATTATTATTATTATTATTATGATTAGTAGTAGTAGTAGTAGTAGTAGTAGTAGTAGTATGTTCTCTTAATGACTTAATGAAATATATCTGAGAGGTTTTCACATGCGGCGTAGCCGTGTTCAACGTCGGCATTCTTTGCCGTAATAACGCACTCCAAAAGAAAAAGGAAAGTAAAAAAAAAAAAAGAATGAGGGAAATAAAAAAGGAAAAGAAAGAAGGTGAAGGAAGGAAAGAAATGGAGTCAGGGGAGGGGGAGAAATAAAGAAAGGAGAACAAAAAGAACAAAGGATGAAAAAGGAAGTTAACGAAAGAGAAAAGTAAGGAAAAAATGAAGGAAAAGTTGTCGGAAGAAAAGAATGAAGAAACAAGCGAAATAAAGAAAAGAAATAATGGAGGCAGGTAGAAATACTAGAAGATAGGGAGAAGAAAGGAAGGAAGGAAGGAAGGAAAGAAAAATTGAAGGAAGACAAGAAGAAAAAGTGGAAGGAAATATGGAATGGGACAAAAGGGAGCAGGTAGAAGGGAGGAAGAAAAGAAAACAAGAAAATGAATAGAGCAAAAGAAGAGATGAAAGAAAATATAGAAAGAAAGAAGAACGAAAAGATTGAATGAAAACAAGGAAGATAATACTAGTGTAGTAATGGAAGCAATAGACAGAGAAAAGAAGGAAGTAAACGAAAGAATAAAAGAAGGGTAGCAATGAAAAAAACGAATAAAATAAAGCAGAACGAGGTAAATATAGACAGGCATGAGGAAGAAAAGAAAGGAAAGACGGAAAGCTTAAAGAAAGAAAATAAGGAAAAAGAAAGAACGAAAACGCGAAATGAAGAAATAGAGAATTGAATGAAGGAAAGAAAAGAGAAAATAGAAGTAAGGGATAGATAAAGAGTGAAAAGTAAGGAAAAAAGGAAGAAAGCAAGAAATGAAAAAACGAGATAGTAAGGGTTAAAGAAAGGAAGAAAAAAAACGACCACGAGAAAAAAGGAAGGTATGAAAAAAAATGGAAAAAAATGAAAGAAAAAGAATAAGAACGAAAGAGGTGAATGAAAGAAGGTAACAGTCGAACGAATGAAAGGAAGAAAAACACAGAAAGGGAAGAAGAACATGAGGAAGTGTGGAAGGAAAGTCGATAATCGTTACAGACAATAACAAAACAAATCTGAAGACTACAACGGCTGAAACGCTTTTTTGAATATAACGATCAGGAATGCTTTGTGTGGGGTTTTCTTTCTTCACCGGAAATAATGTGACCTCCGTACAAGATGGAAATCGTTGACATGATGTACCCGTACGTGTGACCGACTAAGAACAACCCCTACGGACAAGTGACACGGTATTACTTGTTCATCCCTTACCACGCCTCTAAGGGTTACATTACTTTCTTTCTTCCCTTTTAATATTTGAAAGCTTTCTGTCAGCTTCAGTGTACCCAGCCCCCCAGGGGCAGGTTCTTCCCTCTCTTTCCCTTTCTCTCTATCTCTCATACGCTCGTTCCCATTCTCCCTCATTTTCTGATCTCCCACTCCTCATCAACAATTTTTCTCTCGGCAAAACAACCACTCTTCGTCCATTCCAACCTTGTTTGCCTCGCGTCGAGAGACAGGAATTTAATTACGCCACGAAAGAAAAAGGGAGTTGAGGGGAAAATATAAAGGAAAAGTAAAAGATTAGGGGCTCGGTAATTTGGCATGGAACAGATGATTTTCTTCAGCTTTTGGAGGGAAATGGGGCTAACGTTATTTGCCGTCATGAAGTGACGGGGGTGATTGTACACGTTTGTTCTGTATTTTGACCAAAGCTTTTTTTTTCAAACTGATTTTAATAGTCAAAATATAACCTAAAATTAAAAATGAATCCTTTTCGGTTTTCCCCCTCTCTCTCTCTCTCTCTCTCTCTCTCTCTCTCTCTCTCTCTCTCTCTCTCTCTCTATCTATCTATCTATCTATCTCTCTCTCTCTTTCTTACTCTATATATCTGTCTCTCTTTGACTCTCTCTCTTACTCTATATGTCTGTTTCTCCTTGACTCTCTCTCTGTCTCTCTTTCTCTCTAGTCAGTCTTTCTAGATATGCCGCCCTTCGCATAAATAGAACTAAAATTCCCTTCTTGAATGTGTTAATGTCAGGTGACCTAATGATTATAACGCTTGCTTACGGATTCTAGGTTTATTCTGTGGCAGGGGTTCGAACCGCGCGACCGTCTGATATTATCATCCCTGCACTGATTAGAGTGAAAGCTCAAAACGCTAGCGTATGTAGGTAAAAATAATTGAATATTATTTATTTAAAATTAATATATATATATATATATATATATATATATATATATATATATATATATATATATATATATATATATATATTAAGAAGGAGAGACATAGAAAGTGATAACTAGTAGTGCGTAATTAGCTATAAAGATGGTTCTCAAATGTAAACACACGCAACTGGCCTGATGATTTTTATCGGAAATGAAACACAAATGTTTCTGTCTAGCTTACTTGCTATACGAATATTTTCATATCACTAGTAAGCTGTTGTAAAAAAAAAAAACACCAAAAACGTGTCAGAGTCATCAGAAGAATTTCAGTCAGGTTCAATTTATATTTCAATAACCATGTTTTTATTTTATTATTTTTGTTTTTAGAATAATAAAATAAAAACATGGTTATTTGAATATAAATTGAACCTGACTTATATATGTTCTGTTGTTACTGATTGACAATCATCGAGCTTAATCATTTAAAGAGACTGCAAAATAAAACTTCACTGATAGTACAGGCTAATACATATATTGCCATTAATAATTATATATATATATATATATATATATATATATATATATATATATATATATATATATATGCAAACATTGTTAAAAATAACAGAATTCGTATTTTTTTAATTATTCGATTTTTCTGATGGTTTTTTTTTCGTATTAAAATTCAAAAAATTAATAAATGTTCCACGAACGTTTTCGCTTTAAATACTACATTTTTGCAGTAGATGGATTTCCACTATAAAATTACCTTGTGCCTAACTTTGCAGTTTTGGGACGTAGGTAAATAATTAATTCTAATAGTGAGCAACTCTTTATATCTCAATACATTTAGCTAATAACCGATTACTTTCTGTATTGATTTCATATTTAATTTTACTTATTACAGGATCCGATTACGGGTAAGGCCATTGTGTTTACGTATGTAAAACAACGACAGCACATAATGTTTAGTATATATGATGTTTAGCTGCAATAAGGCATTGAAGATAAGGTTCACAAAAGACTCAAGTTTAAAAAATAATGATCCTTTTGAGCTGCTGTAGTTGGAAAAAAGCGAGAAAAAAATGGCGGTATCCGTAGTTGTATCATGTATTGATTTACTCCTCTCCAGGAGTTAGGCACAAGGCCAGTTTTTATCTTACTCCCACAAGTAAGATGTGACCCAAGGTCAAGTCGGGAAAGTGGGGTTTAAAAATTGCCTGGGCAGCCCCGTCGGCATTCCCCGGTAGGGGCTCCTCAGGCAGTAAGCTATAAACTTACTCCTCCCCAAAGAGGGGAGGCAAAGCCTGGGAGGGTGAACCTCCTAGAACTGCACAGGACAGATCCATAGACCAGCGGAATCATGCCCGAAGGCCAAGACAACACCGGTCTATAGGATGTAGTATCCATCGGAACAGATACTACACTTTGATCTTAGCCAAAAGGCCGCTATTTATCTACGTCCCACACTGTAGAATGTGACACAAGGTCGGAAAGTGGGATTTGAAAAGCCAGCGCTCGAGATGGTGAGCACTCCGGCCATTAAAAATTGCCTGGGCAGCCCCGTCGGCATTCCCCGGTAGGGGCGCCTCAGGCAGTAAGCAATTAATTTACTCCTCCCCAAAGAGGGGAGGTAAAGCCTGGGAGGGTGGACCTCCTAGAACTGCACAGGACAGATCAGACCCATAGACCGGCGGAAATCAAGCCCCGAAGGCCAAGACAATACCGATCTATTAAGTGCAGTATCCATCGGAACAGATACTACACTTTGATCTTAGCCAAGAGGCCAAGAACCAGACTCATGTAGTAACACTTTAATTTACAAATAGACACAAATACTTGTTTGTTTAGTTTACGGCTTAATCACGTTCAAACACTCGTCAGATGACTTCAGTTAAGAGATGTTTAGCTTCGTTAATACTTAGATGGGTGACGAATTAAGAAAACAAGGGGCCGAGAGCAAAACAATGAGACTTTAAGTTAATACTAGTTTTGCTCGATGTATAACCAGCGACGGACTAGCACCCTGAAAAGGGGTACTTAAGTTGATGCGTTCCACTTAATTGCATAAAACCGGAGCTAAGCACCAGTCTTAAGAAGTGTCGGATTCAGAAATTAACTTCACTTATTTATTTCCTGTCGAAATGAACCAATATTCTTAGAGTTTATAACGATAGGAGTATAAACTTTATATTATTTCAACCTCGATAAATAATAAGGCGCTTCAGTCATGGCGGGGTAATTATAAAGTATGACCGAAGTATCCTTCCAATGTCTCCTTTTTGCTTTTCCTCAGCCAAAATGAGAAAATTCTTACTTTTTTTTTCTATCGCAAATCCTATTCATTAAGAGTCCCCTTTTCTCACGACTACCTTGACGTCGCCCCCTTAAAGTCCGTTTTCCGAAGTCAGCCCAGATCTTCGAACTGGAGCTTCTTGGGTTTTAAATCCTGTCAATACCTAATTCCTAAGACCTGGGGCAAATGTTGACCTTTGTTTTTCTTTCTTCAACTTCTCCTTTCTCTTCTGATTTCCCCCACCCTCAAACCTGTGTTAACAATCGTTTCGCTAATGATGGTCTAGGCAGGCAGAACACTACGCACGCACACACGCACCTCCACACAGAAGACACTTAAATGCGCGACGAAACGCATGCATACGAATGAATACACGCGCACACAAATACACGGATATTTGCGTACACAGATGCACATGTAAAAATACACGCACATGCAAATACGTGGCAGTACATGCACTAAATAAAGCAATCTGAGAGTAATACCTGAAAGGATATTCTTAAATATCCCTATATTTCGTCGGTGAGGTCAGCTAAGTGCATTGTATTACTCATTATATATATATATATATATATATATATATATATATATATATATATATATATATATATATATATATATATATGAAGCAATCCAACAAAAGATATAAGCGTCAACTAATATCTTATAATTAGTGAAACATCCGGATAAAAACTGAAGCTCAATATACTGGATAGAGCATTAATATTATAATATAAAATGAATGGATTGTATGGATTCAACAAAAAGTATGTTTTTGGGTTGATATATTTGATGTTATGTATTTTTATGTATTTGTATGTAATTTTATATATTTTCAAAGTGTAATTTTATTATCTGTAGTAGTATAACTGCGGTAATGGTCCTCTGAAGAGAAGAATTATCTTTGAAAACTCATGAGCTAAGGACTTAAGGATACTTTCTTGAACTTTGAATTCTAATAAAATTTGATTGACACCTTATTTTATTACTTCATTTTATATTATAATATATATATATATATATATATATAGATATATATATATATATATATATATATATATATATATATATAGCTTCTTTTGAAGATGGTAAGAAAAACCTTAGCAGAGTGTTCTATTAATTGAGAAAATCAAAATTAAGAGCGTAATATTTATTTATTATTAGTTAAAGAAAATCAGTACAACATCAGTACCATTGGTTTCAAGCTCAGAAGGCGTTAACCTCTTAGTATCTTCAGCTTTGTGATCACTAAGTGGGGAAAATCGAGGGTCTCTTATAAACCACGATCAGATACGTTATTTACTTGGAAGGGTTAAATTAGTACTGTCTAAATTATGTGTTAGAAGAAGATATGTGATATTAAACAGTTCAATAAAGTCCTCCAAAAATGGGAATCAAGTTTAAAAAATTAAGATTTTAAAGTGTAAAAATATTTTTTTTAAAGTCCTGTGGGCCAGTTTTTCCTAACGGCTATTTTTATCTGAGGCTTTATTTGCATTGAATGGATGAATTAGTTTCGTCTAAAGTATGTATTAAAGAAAGATATGTGAGGTTAAAAGTTTTTATGAACCAAAAAGTGATAAAAAATATATAAAAATTAACAAAAATCGGAAATTAAAAATTAAAAATTTAAAAATATTTTATTTTTTTAAAAAGTATAATTCAAAAACCCGTAAATCACGTTTATTAATAATTAACGGAAAAATTTTAAATTTTAAATTTAAAATTTAAAATTTAAAATTTAAAAATATTTTATTTTTTTAAAAAGTATAATTAAAAAACCCGTAAATCACGTTTATTAATAATTAACGGAAAAATTTAAAATTTAAAATTTAAAATTTAAAATTTAAAAATATTTTATTTTTTTTAAAAGTATAATTAAAAAACCCGTAAATCACGTTTATTAATAATTAACGGAAAAATTAAAAATTAAAAATTAAAAATTTAAAATTTAAAAATATTTTATTTTTTTAAAAAGTATAATTCAAAATCCCGTAAATCACGTTTATTAATAACGGTAAAAAAAAACGATGTAAGAGGGGGCATCTCTGTACAAATCGTTATTAAATTAAACTTTAAAAATATAATATGAACATTTAAAATATTAATTAAAATTTAAATTATAATTTATAATGGAGTATCAATTTATTACGAAATTAATTAATGATGTCTGGGGGGTCTCTAATGTGAAGGGTATTTAAAGATGTATGAAAAGGGTGAAAGCGTGCAAATCCAAAGTGGCTCTGTAAACCGGGTTCTCGCCTCATGACCATCTGAAATTATCATTTCTCTACACTGAAGAGAGCAATAAGCTCGAAACGATGTCGTCTGTAGATAAATATAATTTCATAGCTGTTTATATATATATATATATATATATATATATATATATATATATATATATATATATATATATATATATATATATATATATATATGAGAAAGGAAGAATGAGAGTAATCCGACGTAATGAGAAATGAAAAAGGAAAAAACCCAAGAGATATTTTTTTATATATTCATCAACATTTCGTCTTTATTGCCACGGCTACTATTTTTCTTTATCAACCCATCATGCTAACCCAAAATTTCGATGCACTTTCATGACATTTTTCTTCAAATTATCATTCTGAGGAAGTCTTACAATAAAGACGAAACGTTGATGAATATACAAAAAAAATATCTTTGTTTTTTTTTTTCATTTTTCATTTCCCATATATATATATATATATATATATATATATATATATATATATATATATATATATATATATATATATATATATCTGTTCAACGTAAGTCAACTGGCGTGGAGTTCCTTCTTTCTACATCTACCTTCTTATATTACCCAACGTCCATGGTGTACATTTCCCGTCTCTTTTGGGCTTTGTACCCATGAAACAAGAACTTCTCCCAGTACCTCTTCTCCCACTGTCACCGTAACAATATTCGCGTTCCATTTCAGCTGTCATTGGACACTGACCAATTACAGACTTCGGCCACCTGTCACGCTCCCGTCCTTCATCACAGATAAACATGATTAGCCTGATATTTATCAGTTTCCGTTTTAGTAACGCACCATTTGTGCCGTCTTTGTGTGTGTGTTTTGTTATCGAGTGTGGCTGCTCGACGACATGTTGCTTGCGGTCTCTAAGTATCCGCCGAACGGGCGCATCTCGAGTTCTGTACAGTGTTACCTGCTTAAAGGGCGTGACGAATCGTTGGCTTTTTGACCCATTTGGCACTGGCGCGGCAAAGTATACAGCCGGCGAAAAATTAACCGCTCGACTTGGAAAAGGATAGAGGTGGGCAGGGATGAAAGGAGCTGAGCCAACGTGGCCTTTTTTGTACGTCAATCACATTTGTCAGAACATGTAATATAAGTAGGCATTACAACAGGAAGAGACAGAAAGAAGGAAAAAGTCAAACAAGTGTTTACCAGTTCAGGAACGAGTATCCATCCTCGGCAATCAATCCCACAAACCAAAGATTAACTAAACAGCACGAAGCTTTCTGTTTTCACGATGAGGCATGGTCCAGCTTCGTCCTAGAAGGTTCACCCTCCCAGGCATTATCTCCTCTATTTTAAGGGTGGTAGAGCTGTATATGTCGATCGTTTTTCTTTCTTAATTTGTTTTATTCTTATTCCCCACAAACAAGGCAACTTTGCACTAAATCGCAAGGGATTATTGTGATAAGAGTCAATGTTTGGGGAGTAACGTTTGTGGGGAGAGAGTCAGCAAGATGTTTGTTCACATTACATTTAAATTTCTGCATTTTCTTACGATCAGGAAAACAGGGAGCAGGGATGGAATTTCTAAGGTAAGCAGTCCGAAGAAAAAAAAGCTATTAGAATACAACATCTTCCGGTATTTAGAGAACTCTACAGTGTTTAAAGCGTACCTTCCGGGGAATGCCGGCGGGTCTGTCCAAGTCTATTGTTGCATCCATCCAGAGTACACCCCTAAGGGAGATGTCTTTCCCCTCATTCTTGGTGTTGTGCAGTGTCTTGCTGCAGTGTGAAGCAAGTAAATATACGCACGGGTTTTTTTTTTAGATGCGTCCATAAACACTGTGGGTTTTGTGATAAACATCCTATTTAAAACTAAAGACATACAGATTGGCGGACAGACAGAGTCACTTATAGCGATGTATGGACTCATTTAACTACTTTCTTTCATCTATTTCTATGTGATGCGAGTTTAGAGAAGAACAATGACATATGCCACATCTGGGGAGGTGCCACTTTTGAGCACTCATTCCTGCTATAACAAAATTCGAAATCAACTTCGAAATCTAATCGTGATTATCTTTTCTTTCTCCTACAACCTCTTTCTCACAGAAGAGACGGTTACTAGTCTCTCTCTACTCTATAATTTCGGGTTGATTCTTGTTAGACATTCACAGCAAGAACTCGTCTTTCTTTTACAACGGAACTATACTTTTCTTTCTTCTTCCATGTGTCTAATGCCAATGAAATTTCCATGGACAAAGATTATGTGCAAGAGTTTCCCGTTTGTGGAACATATTACCGTAGGACTGCTTCTATGCAGATTGCAACACAAGATCGCAATTTAGTGTGTCGTGTTATCGTACACACCAGAGGAGTCGGAAAACAGAGAAAAGGATAAAAGGTAACACTTAATTTATATACGTGCACATTTATAATCACATAGAAATTTATTGAATACAAACGTAAAAGGTTGATGCCAAATATACACCAGCATGAAAGAAGTAAATAGACAGCACACACAAACGATTTGGTACTTTTTCATAATAGGGCCCGCGCTGAAATTTCCTCGGCATCGGTGCTTTCCGAATGTTTACGTTAAACGCCGGACAATGTCGAATGAAAAATCCATTGACTTACCTGCGTCCAAAAAAACACAAACGAGGCTGGATTTACAAGCAGAACAAAACAAGCAAAAAAATTTGTATAAATAATTTTTTTTTAAACGAAGATTCAAATAAGTGTTTAAATTAAAAAGTTATTATTTATTTACATTTTTTCTTATTAAACATAATATAACAAATGAATAACTGATAATAACAATGAATAGTTAATCAAGTAAATGTTGTTTTACAGTTTTACAATTTCTTTTCTTTATTTTTTTTACTGATTATTTTTGTTGATTTCGTTAGAGTTTAGGTTTAGGACAGGGTTAAAAATTAGGGTTAGGGCAGGGTTAGGAATTAGGGTTAGGAATTATGGTTATGGAAGGGTTAGAACTTAGGGTTAAGGTTAGGGTTAGGAATGAGGGTTAGGGCAGGCTTTGGAATTAAGGTTAGGGCAGGGTTAGGGTTATCGTTCCTTCGGGAGTTTCAACAGCCAGTGATACAATGTAAAAATTCATATTAAAATCGCGTTTTATCCGTTTGCAAGTTCAGCGCTTCATTCAGTTGGAAAGTTTAGCTATCATCTGCTTATTCGTCTCGTTTCGGGCCTTTCCGGCGTTTAACGTAAACCGCCGGAAAGCACCGACACCGAGGGACTTTTAGCGCGGGTCCTACTGTACAAAAGTACTCAATTTTCTTTCTCTTTCCTTTCTATTTCTGAGTCATATTTTCTCTTTCTTCCCATAAATGTTTTCATGATGCGTTTTCCATTTGTTTTTCTAAATTTTTCTTTCATTTTTTTTCTCAATTTATTTCTAATTATCCTGCGCGCCATTCTTTCATTTATTTCTGTCTTTCTTCCATCCTTCTTTCTATTTCTCGGTGATTTTCACTTTAACCGACCATCATCACACCATCATCATTAACATTCAATTTATTTCATTCCTTTTTCGTTTCACTATTAATTTTTCTATCTTCTTGATCTCTTTTTTATAGCGTTCTTTCACATTTCTTTTCATTACATATGTGCCGACCTGACAAGCAGCAAAATCGCACCCTTCACTATAGAGATCCGCAAATGGCGGAAAACTTTCTACTCTAATATTTTCGTTACTCAAACAACTTGCCTTGCTTCCTGTTTCCCCGACTGTACACACATGCATACAATTAAATGTAATGTGAATAAATATGTTGCTGCACAACACCTCATTTAAGATGGCCACTATAAATCTAGCCCCTAATTCGCAGAATACCCCTTACGTCACAGTGACAATATGTATTCTTTGGGGTGAATAAAAAAGTAAACACATCCTTTTTCTTTCATTCTTGATATGAAGACTTCTGAACGCAAAACGCGATAAATCCAATTCGTTTAAATTGAGACCTTAAACAATAAAAACACGAATATATTAAATATAGACTTCGAATTAAAGCTGATTTTAATTGAAATCAAAAATAAATTATTTCGGTATCATATTATGTAACACATAGTGTTGGGATGGGGTCGAGTGTTAAAATGCAACACTTTTTGTAGGGACAGTTTCGTGATTTTGAAATGGCGTTTATCGCGTTTTGCATTCGAACTCTTCATATATTTTCTTTATATTTCTTTTTTCTTCGCATCCATTCTTCAATTACTTGTCCCTTTTTTCTTTTTTAAAATTTCCTCTTCTACCATTCATGTCCGTTTCATCTCGTTTTTCCTTACTCTCTCCCCCTCTCTCTCTCTCTCTCTCTATTTCTCTTTCTCTCTCTCTCTCTCTCTCTCTCTCTCTCTTCACACCCATTCCTATTAATCTATTCCCGATATCCCTTTCTATCTACCCCCTATCACCACCGACGCCATTCTCTCCCAAACCCACCAACCTCCTCTCGCCACTTACAACTCCCCTCTTAACAGGCTTTCAAGTTCTTAATTGTAATCTTACCCGCGGGGATATGTCCATATGTCTCTCTTGGGTCTACTCTCAACTTGAAGAACTCGCTTTAGAAGGTTAAAAACACGAAAACTGAACCCTTCCCATT
Source organism: Sepiola atlantica (assembly GCA_963556195.1). Lineage (NCBI taxonomy): Eukaryota > Metazoa > Mollusca > Cephalopoda > Sepiida > Sepiolidae > Sepiola > Sepiola atlantica. Next base: position 79,263,720 of record OY744543.1, on the reverse strand, counting down.
TTCCCTTGAATCAATGAGTGGACTGCCACCGCTTCTACCATCACTCTCGAATCGTTGAGAATTTCCCGTGATTTCCCGAGATTTTCCAGCACTCATCTATGAGAGATGTTTTCGTGTTGGTGTCAGATTAACTTGCAAAACACATAAATAATTAAGGCCTCTAATTCTCTTGCGAAATACATAATTTACCAGACTTAAGCCATTGGCGCCAAAATATTATTTTACAAAATCTATTTATATCTGTATAAAGTATAAACATATGACAGGTATTGAGTGAAAACATAGTTGTGTATCTATATATAAATAAGCG
>OY744543.1:79218410-79258410 GCA_963556195.1 Sepiola atlantica | reverse complement strand
CTTTCCTTCCATTCTTCATTTCCATTCTTTCTTTTAATTCTTCATTTCCATTCTTTCTTTCCATTCTTCATTTCCATTCTTTCCTTCCATTCTTCATTTCCATTCTTTCTTTCAATTCTTCATTTCCATTCTTTCCTTCCATTCTTTCTTTCCATTCTTCATTTCCATTCTTTCTTTCCATTCTTCATTTCCATTCTTTCTTTCAATTCTTCATTTCCATTCTTTCTTTCCATTCTTTCTTTCCATTCTTTCTTTCCATTCTTCATTTCCGTTCTTTCTTTCCATTCTTTCTTTCCATTCTTCATTTCCGTTCTTTCTTTCCATTCTTCATTTCCAATCTTTCCTTCCATTCTTCATTTCCAATCTTTCTTTCCATTCTTTCTTTCCAATCTTTCTTTCCATTCTTTATGTACATTCTTTATTTCCATTCTTTTTTTCCATTCTTCATTTCTGTTCTTTCTTTCCAATCTTTCTTCCCATTCTTCATTTCCATTCTTCATTTCCATTCTTTCTTTCCATTCTTTCTTTCCATTCTTTCTTTCCATTCTTCATTTCCATTATTTCCTTCCATTCTTCATTTCCATTCTTTCTTTCCATTTTTCGATTTCCATTCTTTTCATTCCATTCTTCATTTCCATTCTTTCTTTCCATTCTTTCTTTTCATTCTTCATTTCCATTCTTTCTTTCTATTCTTTCTTTTCATTCTTCATTTCCATTCTTTCTTTCCATTCTTTCTTTCCATTCTTCATTTCCATTCTTTCTTTCCATTCTTTCTTTTCATTCTTCATTTCCGTTCTTTCTTTCCATTCTTCATTTCCAATCTTTCTTTCCATTCTTCATTTCGATTCTTACTTTCCATTCTTCATTTCCATTATCTCTTTCCATTCTTCATTTCCGTTCTTACTTTCCATTCTTCATTTCCATTCTTCATTTATATTCTTCATTTCCATTCTTTCTTTCCATTCTTCATTTCCATTCTTTCTTTCCATTCTTCATTTCCGTTCTTTCCTTCCATTCTTCATTACAATTCTTTCTTGCTATTCTTCATTTCCATTCTTTCTTTCCATTCTTCATTTCCATTCTTTACTTCCATTCTTCATTTCCATTATTTCCTTCCATTCTTCATTTCCATTCTTTCTTTCCATTCTTCATTTCCATTCTTTCTTACCTTCGTACGTTTCTTTTTTTTCCCCCGATTTCTTTCCTTTTTCTTTCTTTATTACTATCTCTTTCTCTGTCTTTACTTTTTGGGTTCATCGACTTATTTCGTTATTTTCTTTCGTTCTTTTTATTACTTGATAGAGATGACCGTGGTTAAATGGTTAACGAAACAGACTGACGACCTGGGTGTGCCTAGTTCGAATCCAACTCGTTAAACAGAAAAAAACTTTCACTGATGATATTGGTAACCTTCACGTAAGTACCTGTAAGTACTCGATTTCTTTCTAGATAGATACCGGGACCACCAATGCCAACAATAGAATCATCTGATTCATGAGATATGAATTACTTACTTGATCTCAAATTTCTGGTTCTTCGATGTACGACATTCACCGTAAGAACTCGTCCCTCTAGAACAATTCAAAAGGACTTTCTTTTCTTTTTCTGTGTGCTTAGCCTCCCCCGGAATTTCAATTAACAGTGTTTTGCAAATGTAGAACACATTACCACAGGACTGCTTCACTCTCTCATAATATTCTTTGTCTTTCGACTTGCAATCCACCCATCTCATTAACCCATAACCTCGAGTGTCTTTTGACCTTGCTAAGTGGTGAAACATTAGTAAAAATAACATTTTTATTTTATTGGTACATATTCGTAATTTCTTTTACTTGTTCATTCACGTCCTCTGTTTCAATCGCCATTTTCTGTATTTTTTCCTTTCTTTTTTCTATTCTGTAGTTTTCTGCTTTTATTCCTGTCCTCTTCTTGTTCCGTTCACTTTTACTTTCTTTTACCTTTCTTTGTTTTTCTTTCTTTTTTCTTTCTTTCTTTCTTTATTTATTTTTCTTTCTATCTTTTTGCTTCTTCATTTTTTCTTAATTTCTTTTTGTTTTCTTTTATTCTATTTTCTTTCTGTTTTCTTTCTTTCTTTCTTTTTTTCCTTTTTTTCTTCTTTATTTTTTCTTTATTTTTTCTTTATTTTTTCTTTTTTCTTTCTTCTTTTTTATTTATTTGTTTATTTATTTATATTTTCTTTCTTTCTTTTGTATTTCTTTTGTTTGCTCTTTTGCTTCCTTCCTTTTTTTCTTTCTTTCTCTATTTACTTTCTATCTCTCATTCAAATGGATATCTACTTGACAACTCTTTTCTTGGCCTTTTGGCTAAGATCAAAGTGTAGTATGTGTTCCGATGAATACTACACCCCATAAATTGGTATTGTCTTTGCCTTCGGGGCTTGATTTACGCCGGTCTATGGGTTGGTCCTGTGCAGTTCTAGGAGATCGACTATCCCAGGCTTTGCCTCCCCTCTTTGGGGAGGAGTAAGTTTATTGCTTACTGCCTGAGGCGCCCCTACCGGCGAATGACGACGGGCTGCCCAGGCAATTTTTGATGGCCAGAGTGCTCACCTTCTCGGGCGCTGGCTTTTTAAGTCCCACTTTCCCGACCCGACCTTGGGTCACATCTTACCTTGTGGGAGTAAGATAAAACTGGCCTTGTGCCTAACCTCCTGGAGAGGAGATAAATAAAAACCCTTTACTTCATACAACAACTTTTGAATCCCTCTACAATTGTTTAAGTGTCAAAATTAAAAATTAGAAATACAACATTTTTTTTAAACGCGATAAGTCAAAAGCGAGTAAAAAAAAGTTGGTCAATATTTTGGTAACTTATTCAGCAGCTCTTAGTGTTTTTGCTGAGTAAAGGAGACGACCACACTGAATTGTGCGATGTTGAGCTGGGTTACCAGACACGATTCGATGGATTGATCCACGGCAGCGGAAGTTACGAAACGTCCGTTCGGGTCTCAGTACTGTTCTGTCTTGCGTGAATTCTTTAATCTGCCCAGGTATGCTTAATATTACATTTTATCTCGAAGTGTCCTCTGTACTCTTTTTGTATAAGACACTAGCAGAAACACCCGACGTTGCTCGGGATTGAATGAGGATCCCTAATATGTACTTTTTTCACTATGCCCACAAGACCATATTACTTTTTTTGTTGTTTTTACTGCACTCTCTCGTTTCGTCCCCTTAACGGAAGTCGGAAGAAGCTGAAATATTCTGTCTATACATATGGTTTAAATTTCATTAAAATCAAGATATACGTATTTTGAGTTTGAAGGGGGTTCTGTCCCAATGGGTCACTTAGAGATGGAAGCACGTAGGTATTCGTCACATAGAGGGTAACGTAGAGATTTGGAGCTACTTTATTCATACCCGGAGAATTGAATACATATGATATAAATTTTATCAAAATAGGATTTATTTAAACATATGGCAAGAGAGAACTAAGAGATGCAGGACCACTTCCATTGTCTTCCCCATAAAATGTTATACATATAATTTATCTTTCATAAAAATATGGTATATTTTTTTAAGGTTTTAATAGGTTTATGCCTTCATAGCCATTTTAAGTGTGCACGTCGAGATTCTGGAACACTTCTGTTGTTTTCACTGGAACATTTTACATATTTTGATATTATGTAGATTATATAACTTTTCTTCTATAAGGAACATACAGGTATCACACACAGTCACGCAGTCGTTGTGTTTTATATATAGAAGATTATTGGATTAAAATAATTACAGAAAACTGCAACTCACTGTTTTAAGAAGGGTACAAAGGGTAGTGGAATTCTTAAGAAATTCATTTCCACTCTAATTCCAGATAAGACCTACTGTTGTTTTGAGCGAGAAATCGATGGTACTCGGCTGTTGCAATACCGCACAGTGATTGGTAACAGTTATAGAAAGAAGTGGAGAGTAAATAATTTTTTTTGAGACTTGTTGCCACTCAGACCGAGGCGAAAAAGCAGCATCTAGACCTCCACTGAAATGGCACGAAAGAAGGCTTATTTTTACTCAAATCCCAGAGAATATGAACAGCTGTTATCAGTCAGTGACCAAGTACTGGAAATATGGGCAGACTTGTTGTCACTCAGACTCCAGTGAACTACACCTGTTGTTTCCAACAGGCGATCACTGATGTTGACTCGTTTGAGAACTCCTAGTGAGTAAGTAGTAATAATCTTATAATCTGACACCTCCTAACACGCATCACAAAATCTAAAAGTCGCGGTGGCACCGACATCGCTTGGTACCACAAAAATTGACCGCGAAGTGTCCGGGAGTGTGGAAAGACCAAGAATGAAAAGCAGCATCTAGATTTCCACTGGAATGGCACATGATGTACTTGAATCCTAGATAGGCTTATTGTAACCCACATTCAAGAGAAAGATGGGAAACGGCTGTTATGAGAATCTAAACTGATTTGTACCAATACTCAACAGAAGCGGAGACGATTGGAAATGTGAGGAGACCTCTTGTCACTCAGCCTCTAGGGAAAATACATTTTTCTTAGTTAGCGCCCACTGCTGACAACATGCGTAAGAACTCTTCGTAATCTGTAAAAATGATAGCCAGTAAAAATCAAGCCATCATCGGCCATATATTTTATGTATAAGTGTTATTACTATATTTCGGGTTGTCCATTTTCGACGTATGGCTAAGTGGATTGAACCCCTTTGTTTAAAAGATATTCTGGCTGAACGTAGAGGTTGTGTGTTCGTCCCTGGGCCAGGCTTCAGCTACAATTCAACTAGTATAACATTTACAAAAGCATGAGAATGAAGAAAAATATAATTGCAACATGCTGCCTCCGACAAATTGCGCCTGGATAATATCAAAAACTACAGTTATCATCATTCTGTTGATATGCCAGCAAAGATGAGGTCAACAATCTGTAATATATAAATAATGTAGAACATCCAAATATGTTTGAGAGCAATACAGGAGAGGTCATTAATCCAGAAAAGGGGGTAGAAAAAACCGGAATACCGAGAAGAGTATATTGCCGCTGAGAAAATATGTTGTGGTTTGAACCTAAGCAAGAAATGATAGTGACTAGCATGACCTACCAAATCTGTTTGTCTTTCTGATGTTGTTTTTTTTGCAAACGCATGTGCAGCTCATATAAATAATACAGCATAAAAGAAAATTGAAACTTACCTACATTTGAAAGTCAGCAAGGATCACATGAAAATAAAAAGAAAGTTACATTTAATAATAATAATAATAATAATAATAATAATAATAATAATAATAATAATAATAATAATAATAATAATAATAATAATAATAATAATAATAATAACAATAATAATAATAATAATAGTAATAGTGATTGTAATAGTAATAATAATAATAGTAATAATAATAATAGTAATAGTAATAATATTAATAGCAATAGTAATAATAATAATAGTAATAATAATAATAATAATAATAATTATAATATTAATAATAATAAAAATAATAATAATAATAATAATAATAATAGTAATAGTAATCATAATAATAATAATAATGATAATAATAATAATTATTGTTATTATTATTATTATTATTATTATTATTATTATTATAATTTACAGAAAACAACACAAATCTCAAAGGAAAACACACACATACTAGGGTTTTCAGGGAGTCTATCGTTATTTGCCACCGGGTAAATAACAACACACACACACTTATTCTCTCTTTCTCCCTCTCTCTCTCTCTCTCTCCCTCTCCCTCTCTCTCTTCATCTCTCTCTCTCTCTCTCTCTCTCTCTCTATATATATATATATATATATATATATATATATATATATATATATAATATGAAAGTAAATGTATACTTTTAGTAGATAGAACCCATAGTTTAATATACGAGATAGAGCAATTATAAAGATAAATTAAAGAAGAGGAATAAACATGTACGAATGACAAATCTATTTACGTTCGATGTTTCCATCTTTAAATCTCCCTTCACCGGACACCTTATCAACGGACATTCACCAACTGGACAGACCCCATATCTTTTTACAGGCACATTCTCACTCTCCATTACTTAATATTTTTTTCAAATTTTTAATTTTGGCTTTTCCACTGTCAACTTATTTATCTATGAAATTCCTCTGATGATAAGATTTTAACTTTTGAAACGCCTTGGCTTAAGGAAAGAATAATAAACATGTTTTTTACCGAGTACACCTTGCATTAAACAATCGAATTTGAAATAGATTTGTCATACGTGCATCTTTATCCCTCTTCTTTCATATATATATACTGTATGGTAGGGCCGGGAAACCCCAGCAGAGTGCTCGATTAATTAAGAAATTCGAGATTTCAAAGGATTAAGAGCGTAAATATTTATTTATAAAATACAGAAATTCAATGTAACATCAGTACCGTCGGTTTCAAAGCGGGAGGTTAATCTCGATTATCGTAAGCTGATAAACATTTTTTCTGCTTTATTTTAATTAATAACCATTTTATATATATAAAAAATTTAAATATTAGAATCTAAATTTAACCCCTTACGCACATATATGTAAACACTCCCCATTTCACACAAATCACGTCCAACGTGATCTTAGGCGTGACCGAATAAGTTCCACCATTTCTAAAATGTTTATCAGCTGACGATAATCTGGATTAACCTCCCGCTTTGAAACCGACGGTACTGATGTTACATTGAATTTCTGTATTTTATATATATATATATATATATATATATATATATATATATATATATATATATAAATGAAGATGTAATATATTTTGAATTTTTTATAACTTTTATTATCATCTTTTAACTTAATAATTGCTCTATCCCGTATATTGATCATTAATTTTTTTTCATAATATGTTCTGTTTTAAAGGTATAAACTATATATTTTTTATTTTGCTCATTTATATATATATATATATATATATATATATATATATATATATATATGCATATATATATATCTGTATATATATATATATATATATATATATATATATATATATATATATATATATATATATATATATATATATATATATATGAATGCTGTATTAACAGATACTATCAGTACCTTTTAATTAGCACACTGTTCAAAAAAGATTCCGCTCAATGATTGTCAACCATAGAGCATATATAAATAAGTCAGGTTGATTTTATATTTTTATAGCCATGTTTTTTATTTTTATTTTTATTTTTTTTCACATTTTCAAGAAACATAATCCTGTGAGATGCATATTTACGACTCTTTTCTCTTTAGGTTGGCCAACAAACATTATTATGTCAAATTCAGCTATGCACACTACAAGATCATCAGAAAAAATCCATAATTTGAAAAAAACATCACAAATACATTTCGGCGTTAGACATCTTTTTGGTATTTTATTCTTTCTTTATAGTATTCATGTATACACATAAAACAAATAATTACCCCCACCCCTGTGTGAGGAGTAAGCAGCTATCTAAATGCCAACTGCTCTCTATGATGACAGTGAAAAAGAAAAAAAATTCCCGGCTAATTCGCCACGTTAGCTTAGCGGCTTCCTGTCTCTGTGACGTATAATAGTTCTAACGACTTCTACTTGGAAAATGCTGCTTTAATCCATTTTTATCTTACGTTGAAATCTACCATATTATCCCTATTTTTACAAACCGGCATTTAAATATTATTACAAGAAAAAATGGAATGTGATTTTGTGAGTATTTATTCATCTTTCTCACAAATTTCTGGAGGTCAACGAAAGGCTTTGTTTGAATGAGCGTAATCTAGCTTCTCGGAAGATACCACTTTTGAAGGCCCTAGAATAGCCATGATCGTACTAGTCGGCATTCATTCGTAGGGGTGTTTCAGCTAATAGACACAAAGCAGAACGTTGCAGAATAAGATGTAATGTCTTGAATCATGACCTCCTGAGACTGGGTAGAACCATATCAGTTTTTAGCCCGAAAGCTGTGACAGGTAAGTATAAGAAATCTGTATATTTGTATCGCTTTCCGCTTCCATATTGCCAGGCCGGATAGTTGGGGACCATAAAGGAAAAGGGTGTTGCTATTAAGTTGTTGGGTGTTTTAGGCGAGCCAAGACCATTTGTAAAATCTATGTTCCGTCTCTCTCTCTCTCTCTCTCTCTCTCTTTCTCTCTTTCTCTCTCTCTTTCTCTCTTTCTCTCTCTGTCTATCTCTCTTTCTATCTATCTCTTACTCTTACTCTTTCTCTTTCGCTTTCTCTCTCTGCATTTGGGGTAGGGTAGTGTGAGAGAGTTTTAAGTGACACGTGCGAAAACACAACGGTGGCTTTTAGACGGGCTGAATTGGGCGCGTTCGTCTTGATATTCGTTGCAGGATTTGTAACTCCACTCCGCCCAGACGCATACACACACCCCAGCTTTGTTTCTACGTCTCTTCCTCCTCCGCTGCCCCCAGGAAACGGGTGGTTAGATCAACAAATGTATACACCCGGGTACTCACGCATACACAAACACTAAGATACGCGAACTCTGAACGCATTCTTATTTTCGCCCAGCGTTTATCTATTGTTCAATTTTGTTGAATATTCTCTCTCAAAAAGTATAGCACATGAGTCGGATAAGAATATACATGCAAAATGCAACTGACGCAGACTTCGTGGATAAAATGCTAATGAAGTACCTGTTCGCTCTACAAGAGAGTGTTCTACGTAAAATAAAATAGTGCTATATATAATATTTACTCCCTATAACTCTCTCTAATCTCAATGATTGTTAGAAACATTATTTCAACAAGGCAATCGTTATTTTTCAGATATACTAGAAGAATACCCGTTCCACGTCGGATAAAATTATTTCCTTTAACAGAACATTTTGCACCACTTTTATGTCCCTGTACGAATATTAAAATCAAGATATAATTCTAATAAACCTTTATTTTAGAATCGTTATTTCAATTTTGATGAAAATGTATTACATGATTTCGAGTCAAGAAAAGGCGTGAGTTTTAGGAGTCTTAAAAGGGAATTGAAACTTAGGAAATCTTGTTAAATTGGTGTTTAATTACTATGAATAAAATTCAATACAAGCCTGATTTATTTGAATTTTTAAATGAGAGGTTTTTCCCGTATTATGGTCCCATAGAACTCTATAAAATACTAAAAAAAAAACCCCTGAAATTTAGATAATATTTATTACTTGATGTCTAATAGCTATCGTTGAAATTTCGCAAAAACTGAAAAATTGTAATTTTCTACGAAGGGTTTTGACCTTGTTGAAAACCTTTTGAATAAACCTAAATTAAAGTAAAGAAAATGACCAACATTAGAACCCCTTACGCCTAGCAGCTGTATTCCAAGATTGATACTGGCCGATTAATTAGTTTAGGAGTGAATCATGTACATATAAATATATAAACATATATAAACATACCTAACTTTATACAGATATAGACCTAAAATGCTAATGATACTTCATACAGAGTATTGCACTCGCACCTGGACTCGATTTACTAGACGTGAGAATTGTTATGCAATGTGGAAGCTTAATGGCATACAACGAAGGGTGATTAAAACTATCAAAAAAATAAATAGTGGAGTTACAGTTAAAGACTAGAAAACTTAGGTGTAACTACTTTACTAAAGAGAAGAATTAGAACTGATTTAATTGAAACTTTCAAAATATTAATTTTTTTTCTAACTACGATTGACCTTTTTGTAATAGTTTCTCATCTATCTCGACATGTATTGCTTAGGTAGATTTCACAAAATAGATCGATTAAACAATTGAATTGTTTACTAATAGAGTTCACACGTAATTGTCTAAAATGTAGCACTCCCTAAATAAACGCTCATAATTTACTTCCCATAACAACAAAATTTGGATAATTACCCTAAAACGATTGAATGACCGGGAAATGAGTAATATTCATGTTAAATTAATGTGCGAAACTGAACTCCCACTCTGATGAGCTTGCTGCCCTGGTACCCCTACGACGTAAATTCATTAGACCAACCCGACAATCTGCCAAATCCCATCCATTCACTGTGGAGGTCCCCAGATGCCAAAGAGCTTTCTACTCCAAAAGCTTCGTTCCTCATGCAGCTGGACTCTGGAATTCCCTCCCTGTTTTCCTGACGGTACTGACATGCAGAAATTTAAAGCAAATGTAAACAGACATCTCGCTGCGCAGCTCCCAATTTAGGTTGAACCCCCAAAAAACTCTCATCCTTTTTCTCAGTAGCCCCTTACGTCTACAGTGGCGGCCTACCTTGTTTGGAGTGAACCATGACCACCGAGAGTTGACAAGGCCAAGCAACTAACTTCCTGCCCCCCTCTGACGTCACTGCATTCCGTGTCAAAACAAGGACGGTCGTAATGACAATAAGAAGGCATTTCGACTTCTCTATTCACTAAATAATCCATCCAAATTCAGAAAATCAACCAATTTTAATGAAATTTTTCGATTTATTAATTAATGATCACAGAATATAATAAATCCATTACTTTATTATAAACCTTGGTGCAAATGTATTATTTCTTGTAAACAAAAAACACCTTTACTAAAGTTATTCAAAATATCAAAACATGTTGACCATACGATATTGTAAATATTTAAAACTAAGCATTAGAAAACTTTAAAAATTGCATGTAAAAAAAGAAAAGAAAGGAACACGATTCAACTTATCCTGAAACTGATCTTTATTCAATATAAATTTAAAGAAAATAATAATTCACGATCAAATACTGCAAAAAACTGAATTATGAATTACCATTATTTAAACTTCGACCCAATCAACCGTAAGTAATTTAGACTTTGAAATTTGTTTAAAAATTATACAAAAAAAAAGTTCAATGTTAACTGTCTGTTTAATAATGGAATCAACATTCAGGAAATCAACCAATTTTAAAATAATTTCGCGCTTTTTAAAATTTCATTTCATAATTCACAAAGTTAAAATGCCTACTGCATATGTTTGGATTTCCAAAAGAGAAATAATTACTGCAAATATGGATACACGTAATGTTTACACCGACTAAATATAGTGTAGTAAGTTTGAATTTTTAAAAATTATATAAAAAATCAAGTCTGAATTACTTATTCATTATTTGATAAAAAAGTAGTGTTCCATTTTTTTTTTAATTACTTTTTTTCGATGTCTTAAGTGTAGTATAGTTTATCTTTTCTCTGTACTTTTGTAGATTAAATAAATGAAATAATAACATCATATTTAATCAAAATTTTCACAAAAAATATTAATTAAACAATGCTTTATTCAATGATAATATCTTTAATTCTTCGAGTTATACTGATTTTATTAACAAGAGTGTATGGGCATTTTCCGTAATATATACGAAATAGTTTTTTAAAAAAAATATTTTAAACATATACAGATCTTATTTTCATTTGAAAAAATCATGGATTTTTTTTATATATATAAAAATATACGTTTAGTAAAGGTGTATTTTGTTTTTAAAAAAATAATACATTTTCACTAAGATTTTTTTTAATGTTTCACTATATCTCCTGTGCTTGTTTATTAATAAATATTGAAAATTTCATTAAAATTGGTTAGTTTCCTGAATTTTGGTGAATTTTTAAGTGAAGGGAGGGTCAAAATGTTTTTACATTTTGGGGATCGGCCTTTGATTTTGCACGTACCTATCTCTTAATAGCAAGATAGGAGTTGGTGATTCCATTATTAAACAGACAGTTAACATTGAACTTTTTTTTTGTATAATTTTTAAACAAATTTCAAAGTCTGGATTACTTACGGTTGATTGGGTTCGAAGTTTAAATAATGGCAATTCATAATTCAGTTTTTTTGCAGTATTTGATCGTGAATTATTATTTTCTTTAAATTTATATTGAATAAAGATCAGTTTCAGGATAAGTCGAATCGTGTTCCTTTCTTTTCTTTTTTACATGCAATTTTTAAAGTTTTCTAATGCTTAGTTTTAAATATTTACAATATCGTATGGTCAACATGTTTTGATATTTTGAATAACTTTAGTAAAGGTGTTTTTTGTTTACAAGAAATAATACATTTGCGCCAAGCTTTATAATAAGGTAATGGATTTATTATATTCCGTGATCATTAATTAATAAATACTGAAAATTTCATTAAAATTGGTTGATTTTCTGAATTTTGATGGATTATTTAGTGAATAGAGAAGTCGAAATGCCTTCTTATTGTCATTACGACCGTCCTTGTTTTGACACGGAATGCAGTGACGTCATTTTCTAGCCAACCGGCCAATAGTAACTCTCGGTTACCACGGGTGAACTATGTTTTTTAAAAAAATCAAAAATTCTAAACTCATTTAAAAAATCATTTCCCCCTAAAAATAGAATCTCATTTTATTTTGGGTGGGAAGGATTTATTTAAGGGTGTTAATCTTCGATATTATTTTTAATATATTAAGGACTTGAGTTGTCGTCCTTGAAGCAGAAAACGTAAGCCGAAATTACGGCCTTTGCAGGCAACGTTTTATCTTGCCCGAGAGAGCTCTTCTTTATTGTGTGTTTGGTAAAATAAAGACGAGACGTTAGCAATATGTTTGCTCCATCTCAGCATTAAACTTTAACTGCGTATGGGTTTCCATTGTAACCGAGTTATGACAATACCGAATTTTCATTGGTCTGTCACACTTTAGTTTGTGATAGAATTACAATCGCTGATCGCGTAGATTGAATGGACGTATCTTTAGAATAATCGTCCTTCTTCTTAGTATATTTTCGCTCCATCTTTCCGCTTTATTTTCGTTATTTTTTTTTCTTCCTTTTCTCTATTTCTTTCTTCTATTTATTAATTATTTTCTAGGACAGACTTCAAAATCCAATTTGCTTCTTCCTTTATCACGACAACTCCCAACCCGACATCTTTTTTTCTTTCTTTGTACGTCCTGCTAAAAAAACGAGTACTTAATGAACAGAATGCCAGCTTTAATGAAGTGCGAAGGCAAGTTCTTCAATTAATAAATAAAAAAAATGAAAAGAACAGAAGAAAAAGAAAACAAATAAGAGCAAGAAAAATAAGAATAAGAATAAACAAAAACAAGAAACAATGGGCAATCCTGTCGCTTGTAAGCTTCGTTCGCCTATTTCCGTGCCGTTCAGCGATTTGTTAAACACACAAACCTACGATTTGTCGCCATTGTCCGACGAGCGTGACGTCCGAGTACGGAACGGACCTAATAATACTAACGAAAAGTCCGCAAACAATGGCGAAGTCGACAGGTGAGGCTGGAGACGGAAATGTAACGATTCCACCCCGTTCTTCTCGTCTCCCCCATCTCTCTCTTTCTTTCCCTGGACCGACCTTCCCCCCGCCTGCGCCAAACGACAACAATAACTACACTAGTAGCTTGACACGTTGCGGTATACTGGAGTGGTAAGGAAAAAAAATAACAAAGACACTAATAAAATAATAGAATATATAAATACTTAAAATAAAAACAAAATAAAACATTGAGAATGACACGAGAGGCTGGTCGCACTCTAATCAATGTAGAGGATGGGGTGCAGGGCACAGGGAGGTAGTGCACGGGGAAGGGAACGGGGGCATAGCACGGGGGGAGCAGGGCGCGGGGCAGGGCACGTTTTCATGGCAAATTAAACAGAAAGAACGAAATAAAAAGTTACCCCCTCCGCGTTCTATTTGATTGGTCATCTATTATTCAAACTAATAAAGATCATATTTATTTATATATAAAATATTATGTGAAAAATGTGGCACAAGGCCGAAATTGAGGGGGCCTTTTGGGAAAGATAGGTCGATTTTAACAGCTGACTCTAACTAAATTAGCTAGTCGCATTCATTGACAGGTCCATTCACCCAAGCATCATAGTTATACCAACATTTACTTTTCATTCACCAAAACAAGATAATATAATGAGAACCCTATTTAAACCATATATATATATATATATATATATATATATATATATATATATATATATATATATATATATTAAATTATTAATCCATACAGACACTAGCGTTTCAAGCTTATTGGTCTCATTAGTGCAGGAAAGTAACAATTTCAGACGGTCGGGAGGCGCGAATTCAGTTCACAGAGTCTGCAAGCAGTCGCCATATCCACCCGGCCAACGGAAACTGTCACGTAATTAAGAGAAATTAAGATCTATATGTACCTAGAAGCGAGCACAGATAGAAGACTAGTCGAGAGTGTTCGACGAACGTATTTGGAACTTTGCATTAGATATTTTTGACAGTCTATTCTTAATATCCCCGAGAGTGCTCAATTATATATATATATATATATATATATATATATATATATATATATATATATAGCCTACCCCCAAAAAAGACTTATTTAAAGTGAAAGTTTTCCTAATTCATATCACTTCTCTGTCATCTTTGGTCTGAAGAGGTTCACTCTCTGTGAAAAGTACAACCGAAACATGTATGCACATACGTAACCATGTTTGTATAAATAAAAATTTATATTATATATATATATATATATATATATATATATATATATATATATATATATATATAAGAGAAAATCCATGGCAATTACCCGAAAAATAATTGAAAAATTGGACAAAACAAGAAAGTTTAGTGGAGAAATATGTATCTCAATTTAGGTAATTCTGAATCAAAATATTTGAGGATGAGGAACGATTAAAATATTAACAATGAAAAATATTAAATGCCTAAATGTCATGACTCGTTTCTTTAGAGAAGGGACTTGATAGTGAATACTAACTTTAATTTATGATTTCATTTGCGTTTGTTTTTCATTGTTTCTTATACGAATTAGTACTGAGAATGCCACACAAAAAAAGAAATGCAAAGAAACATTTACATATATCTTGGTGTATACCAAAACAATTGTATGTTTTATAAGAAAATAAATTCTGTGAAATATGAGACTTTGTCTTTTAAAACATTGGATATAATATAAAATTGAATAAAAATTGCATAACATCGCTCTGGCCTCATACTATTTAGCTATAACAATTCCTTCATGTTATAAAATTCATGTATATATATATATATATATATATATATATATATATATATATATTATATATATATATATATATATATATATATATATATATATATATATATATACATATATATATATGGGAAAATGAAAAAGGAAAACCAAAAAATGGATGTTTTTTTATGTGTACATCAACGTTTCCTCTTTATTTATAAGACTTCATCAGGATGATAAAATAGAGAAAAAATGTCATGCAAGTACAAATACATGTAGGGTAAACATATTGGGAGGAAAAATAAAATAAAATAATGGCCACTACTGGGTTGACGTCCGTACTTGTTGGAGAATAAAAATGAATGTTGAAGAAAATGAGTGGGGAAGAAAGTGGAAAGATGGGGGTGAGCAAAGACTACTTTTTATTCTCCAACAAGTACGGACGTCCACCCAGTAGTGGCCATTATTTTATTTTATTTTTCCTCCCAATATGTCTACCCTACATGTATTTGTACTTGCATGACATTTTTCCTCTATTTTATCATCCTGATGAAGTCTTATAAATAAAGACGAAACGTTGATGTACACATAAAAAAACATCCATTTTTTGGTTTTCCTTTTTCATTTTCCCATCACGTCGGATCACCTTCATCCTTCTCTTCCCATATATATATATATATATATATATATATATATATATATATATATATATATATATATATATATATATATATATGACAAACGGAAAACAGGTTAAAGTGCAGGAGAAAAATAAAAATAAATATAAATCTCAAAAAATAGAAAATAAGGGTTAAGTTTGAGATTAAAAATGAATTTATTAGCAATGAGAGCTTTCTATTATCACAAATAAGAATTTTTAAATTTTTTTTTAATATATATATATAGATATTTAATCACGGTCGCAGTGGTGTAATATATTGCATTGTTTTAGTGCGATTTTTGCTAGGTGCCTACTTAGGGTATACGATCCGAGCCTGAGGTTGATGTTAGATGGTAATGAAAGGAGTATAGTCGCGCTTTCAATGCATTTGCGGCAAATGGAAATGGAACTTTATATACAACGAAATAAATGAGAATATTTACAATGATTAACCCTCGTACATGATGGGGCAGATTGACAGATTTAAAAGTCGAAAACTTGACGCAGGCTTCACCTCTTTCGAAATGTCGAAGGGCAATCAAGCCATCTGTTATCTACTTAAACTAATAGACATGCTTGTTATCGTTATTGTTACTAGAAAAATACTCGCCCCAAAGCTGGTAGGTAAGGAATTATAATGAAACATATTCAATTGCCCCCTAGTCCGCTTCATGAACCCGTCCAAAACATTCGTAAAATATGGAGAAGAACGAAATTTATTGGTTAGTTCTGTCGAACTTACTGCATATCAACCTCTTTTTAACAATTTCAGAAATTTATTTAAAAAGGACAACTTTTATTCAAAAGCAAAGACATCTCGTAATGTCTAACTGCAATGAAAAATTCCCACAATGCACAGCAACTGAAAAACTCCAATTCCTTTCTAAGAAACATGCTAAAAGACTACACTAACGGAAGTATTATAGTTGTTGTCGTTGTGTTTTAGGGCATATCAACCATTGCTTGGTCATTTTATGTTGAAATTGTACAACGTTTTTGCATATGATTGAATTTTTAATTTATTTGAAATTGAAGGATTCATTGAACACAAGTTGCTGTTAACGAGTAACCGAGAGAATTGTTTGTTCATGCTTTTTCCCACTAAAAATAGTTCAGTAATAACTGCAACATATCTGATAAGATCTCAACTCGGATAGCCGATTGATTATTCCATATCGGTAGCCTTACACGTATCAGATAATCCATGAAGAAACATTATATGACACCATTTTGTATCATATTACAAAGTTCCAGCCTTTATATGACTAACTTGCTTCTTAATATATTATTAATAAACCTACTACATGATTTCGGTTTGCGGTCATATACTATTTCAATTCACGATTTTTATCATAACGTGAGGTCATATTACAAAATAAAAACTAAATTTGAATGTACTAACTGAAAAGTCTTCTAGCCGTACTTGGTGTTAAAATTATATTCATTACATTAAAGGTCGATCCACCATCCGCCCATGCATGGAGTATTGTTGCCACATCTGGGCTGGTGCATCATCTGCTAGTCTCTCCCTCTTAGACAAGGTCCCAAAAAAGAGTCGTCAACTTGATAGGTCCTTCACTGTCCGCCAGGCTCCAGCCCCTGTCCCATCGCCGTAATGTTGCTTCCTTGTGTCTGTTTTACAAGTACTTCAATGGATTGTGCTCTGATGAGCTTGCTGCTCTGGTACATAAATTCGCTAGACCAACCCGACAATCTGCCAAATCCCATCCATACGTTGTGGAGGTCCCTAGATGCCGAAGAGCTTTCTACTCCAAAAGCTTCTTTCCTCGTGCTGCTGGACTCTGGAACTCCCTCCCTGGTCCCTGCTTTCCTGACGTTACTGACATGCAGAAATTTAAAACTAATGTAAACAGACATTTCGTTGCGCAGCTCCTAAATTAGGTTGACCCCCCCCCCAAAAAAAAACCCTTCACCCTTTTTTTTCTCAGTAGCCCCTTACGTCTACTTGTTTGGGGTGAACGCACATCTTTAATTTAATAAACACAAAGCTCATACTAAAAGATACCAACATACCGATTAATTTTAAAATCAAACATAATAGCTATATATAATACTAGCAGGGCAATCCGGCGTTGTCCGGGGCAAAAGTGCAACATATTTCTTTTAAAACTTTTATCGCTCTACCTCTTTCTATCCATCTCTCTGTTGTACTCTCTTTCCCACCGTCCCCGTTGTCCACTTCCCTCTCCCTCAACACCCTCTTTCTCTTCTGCTCACCCTATTCCTCTCTAGCTGGGCATGCACACACATACACACAGACAACTCTTTATTATATAATAGATTCCTTGCGGAATGAGTCGGCATTTTATTTCTAAATATGTACATAAAATGGCTGAAAAACCGCCACCTCTGACGGAACCTGGTCCCGGTTGACCATCAAAGAATAAGATTTTTTAAAATTTAAGATATAATTCACCGAGAGCAACGCTGATCAAGAATATACTAAATTTGTGGCTGTTTGTTTTGTAGTTTTTAAAACTTTTTGCTGGACACACACAACTTATAGACTAGGCAAAATAGCCTCCCTACGAGCGTTTATTTTTGCTAGGCTGCAGCGTCAGAAATGAACGCTCACCCGTAAACCGATCGCGCCCAGTCATAATTCTTGGGTGGTTAGACATTGATTTTCTTTATTTTGAACCAAAAATATTTTTATCTAAAAAAAAAATCCCTCTTCCCCCCCCCCAAAAAAAAAACATTTTTTTTTACTCTCCCCCACCCAAAGAAATATTTTTAGTTACAAAAAAAAATGTTACCCTCCCCCCCCCCCCCCGCAAAAAAGTCAAGCGCGAGCGTATACCCCACACTATAGTCCCAGTTTTAATACATAGCCTCGTTTTAAAATCATTCGTTGTCGGTAAGAAAAAAGTGAAAAAAGCATTCTTTAGCGGTAAGTATTTAAATCAAGTTAACTTTGTTATATTTGCTCAGTCGGTAGAGGTTCAGGCAAGTATCAGCCACTTTGACTTAAGACGTCGAGGTTACGAGTTCGAATCACTTATTGTTAATTTACTTGTTAAGATGTGCCACAATGTATTTCTTACGTTTACAAATATTCTCGCTGACTGTAAAAGTTAAGTAAATAGTGTTTACCCGCCCCCTTCTTACGTTTACAAACATTTTCCAGAACAGACAGACATAGAAACTGCTCGTTATATCATAAGTGAATGATTAAATAAAAAGCAGAGTTTCGTGTATCATGAGACCTTTTTACATGTAATCTACATTAATGCAAAACAAGATTCTCCTCATAAAATAACGAACTCTACCTATCCGACATTGACCGGGATTGGTCAATGTAATTTTAGTTTTAAATTTGTTCGGCATCACATTTTTAAAATTAAAAAAGGAAAGAGGAAAGGAAGTGATTACGAACTGTTATAAAAATGCCTTCGCAAGTTAAAATATAACTAATCTCCCTCGTATTACTCAAGTCATTATTTGAAATTGTCACTACCGTAACAAGGTTCTCAGCCAGAATATTGTTTTCAAACAAACAGACCGTTTCTGTTGTAAAAACTATGCTGGACGGGAAAAATACCAATTGGTAAGACAAAATAAAATGTCAGGTGCGATGTGATGATATTTAAATGTAAATTCTGAAATCCGACTGACATAATTTTATCTATGATTTTTTTTTAAAACTGTAGCTCAAGTTAAAAAATCTAAATCTCTATTCATCTATATGAATAAATGCGAAAGTTCGGTTCATTTCTTGGACTAACTCTCAGCTGCAAGCACATTATTTCAAGTTAATTAAAATTTAGTTACGTATGATCTCAGTAGTAACGTTAACTAATTCGCATATTGCTGTGCAAAAGTATACTTTATTAATTAACTATACTTTGTTATTGTTTTCTTTTGGTACCTTTATAGATGACGCACCATGTTTCTGTGACTTCGCGTCGTCAACGTTCGGGCAGGTCTCGGAAACGGCCGAGAGTTGGCGAGACGAAAACTGACAAACGCTAAATGGAAGACTGTCAGGCGATAATAACAAACCGTAGCTAAACAACTGTTATCCATTCAATGTTTGTTTTTGTTTTATTTTTTTTCTTAACTAACGCACTGTTTTAAGCAAATGATTTTTGTTTTTTTTTTCAATCTTTTTTTCTATATTTTTTGTTTCCTTTTATGACTTTGACGACGCGAAGTCACAGAAACATGGTGCATCATCTATAAGAGTATCGTTTTTTTATTTAACAATTGTTTATATTTTAATATTAAAAGTAGAATATTGTGTTATCTCGTGGATAAATGTTTAGCAAATGAATAGCATTCAGAAATACCAATATCTTAATTCTATTTATCCTCCTCCCACAAGGTAAGATGTGACACAAGGTCGGGAAAGTGGGAAAAAAACCAGCGCTCGAGAATTTGAGCACTCTGGTTGTTTAAAAATTGCATTCCCCGGTAGGGGCGCTTCAGGCGATTAGCAATGAACTAACCCCTTCTCAAAGGGTGAGAAGGCAAAGCCTGGGAGGGTGCACCTCCTAGAACTGCACAGGACGGACAACCGATAGACCGGCGTAAATCCAGACCCGAGGGCTCGGACAATTTTAATGTTTATCTATCTATATAAATAAATGCGGAAGTGCTGATTTTTTGTTTCCAACAATGAAATGGTTATTCTTTTTTTTAGTTTTGTTTCAAGTATTGTAAGTAGATGAACCTTGCGAACCGATAGCGAACTGGCGAACTAATTTAGTATTATACATACGTGCTACACTTTTGTAATTTCTAAACTTTGCAAAGATTTTTATAACGCGTTTATTGTAAATATCAATTTTGTTTTGCTTTATTTTGTTCGTGTATTCCCTTTTGAGAGAACGAGGGTATGTACTCTACTAAGAATTTATTTCAGAATGGCCGGGTCGACATTCATAAATGAAAATGGAAAACCATAATAGATTTCAAAACGTCCATCTGTAACTTCCGTTGAACACGTGTTGCTGTCTCCGCGTTCTATTTCTCTTTTGTTTTGTTTTTGTTTTGGTTTTTTTAGCTCCGAAGACTGATATGGAATGGGAAACCTTAAGGTCTATCTTAGCTAGCGATCAGAACTTTTAATTTGTTTTCATGCTTTACTTTTTTGTATATTTACTTTTTTTTTTTAATTGTCTTTACTAATACGTTAAAAGACAAAACAAAAACACACTCGAACTGTCAGCGAACACGTGTGACATGATCTGACTAATTTTACGAAGTGTTTTAAACGCGAGGGCGAAGGTAATCATAACGTTTTGCGTAGAAGCAAATTACAGTCATTGCTTAGTTGATGTGACTTCCAGGTTTCTCCTTCATCTTTCTTTCGATCCTAGGTGCGTGCATCCGTTAGTGAGGCTTGGGTTTAGTAGCTTGGAAGAGCGCGGTGTCGCCCAATAGTTGCCACTACTCCAACGTACACATTGACCCGAAGTAGCAGTTGGTCCCATCTATTTTCCAAATAGAAACTATCCTTTACAAGCTCTTTGTTTACGAAATATATATTCGTCCAAAACAAATTAATCTACAGTAACTGAATCGGCAATAAACTCTGGATATACAGCAGCGTCAGCAGAAGACCGTAAGCACTGCACCCAGGCCTGAGTTCCAGCGACTAGACATAGAAACTGGAATGTAATATTGAAACTGGAAGGCGTACAAAGAAGGCTGGCAAAACTAATAAGTAAAGTTGTATTTACTCCTCTCCAGGAGTTAGGCACAAGGCCAATTTTATCCTACTCCCACAAGTAAGATGTGACCCAAGGTCGGGTTGGAAAGTGGGGGTTGAAAAGCCAGCGCCCGAGAGGTGAGCACTCTGACCATCAAAACTTGCCTGGGCAGCCCCGTCGGCATTCCCCGGTAGGGGCGCCTCAAGCAGTAAGCAATTAACTTACTCCTCTCCAAAGAGGGGAGGCAAAGCCTGGGAGGGTGGACCTCCTAGAACTGCACAGGACAATCCCATAGACCGGCGTAAATCAAGACCCGAAGGCCAAGACAATACCAGTCTATGGGGTGCAGTATCCATCGGAACAGATACTACACTTTGATCTTAGCCAAAAGGCCAAGTATAAGATAACTAATAAGTAAAGTAAAGGAGTGCAGTTACAGGGAGAGATTGGACAAATTGGGATTGACGACTATGAGAGGTGATATGATTGCGATTTCAAGATAATTAATGGCATTCCTAACTATGGTGGGCATTTTTTTAGTATTTCTCCTAGATCTGGAAGATTATTGTCATGGCAGTTTTCAAACACTAGATCTGTTAACCAGTTAAGTTTTTTTTGCTCACAGATAATATGTTTTTGGAATAGGTTGCCAGATATGATTAAGAACAGCAATAACGTGGATCAGTTTAAGATGAGGTTGGATGAATTCAGAGAAATTGAGGGGGCACTTTTGGGAGTTGTCAAATGAAATATTTGACAAAATTTTATCTGGATATCGATACTGTACTAAGAGTTTGATATTTTAAGCAGTTGAATTGAGAAGATAGTTAAAAGGGAGATGCCCAAGGAGTCATAACAAACAAATAATAATAACAATAATAAAAATATGTCGGTCTTCTCGACAGATTTGTGTTCCAAACGATCGCCGTTAAGACGATTCGAGTGATAGGCACCGCTACGCACGATTTTCTCTAACAGTCTTGGTCTGTTAATGATGCGCATAGCAGTGGAATTACGTGAATTTACTTGGCTTTACGAGCGCTTCTCCATCGCCACTATTTGTGTATATGCTTTAAGCCTGATTTTGGCCAGTGAAGCCAGCAGGACAAAGTGTCTAACGTTAAAAGCTTAAGTCCAAAAAGTTTAGTGAAAAAATACATATGTATGTAATTTTGCTTCATGGGAGTCTAATGACTATCGATCAAAATAATGAAAATCTGAACTATTTAGATAATCAAATGGGAACTTTTATGCCACATAAAAAAATTGATCTATGTGTGTTCGGTTTATTTTATTTTAAATTCATTCCTGCTCTTTTAATCTGTATAATGAGCTATTTTAATCAGATTTCCATCGAAACCATGCAACTCTGCACAATATATATATATATATATATATATATATATATATATATGTATATATATATATATATATATATATATATATATATATATATATATATATATATATATATATATATATATATATATATATATATATATATAATAATGGTAATAATCCAGCTAAAAACATCCACCGGGTAGTAATCCAAAGAATTTCAACCGGGTTTATAAAAAGTGCCCAATATCAAATATAACTTTATATATGATTATTTTTATTTTCACAGACATGTACAAAATCTGCGACACTGGCATGTCGATGTTATCGATCAACAGTTATTATAAACTGAGATCTCATCACGCAGAGTTAGAATCCGATCTTAACCTCAGATCATCTTTGGAGAGATTCTAACTCTTCCTGATGAGATCTCAGTTTATAATAACTGTTGATCGATAACATCGACATGCCAGTGTCGCAAATTTTGTACATGTCTGTGTAAATAAAAATAATCATATATATATATATATATATATATATATATATATATATATATATATATATATATATATATAAATACATGTATATATATATATATATATGTGTGTGTAAATATATATATATATATATATATACATATATATATATATATATATATATATATATATATATATATATATATATATATATATATATATATATATATATATAAGATTTAAGAAACTTTTGTAAGCGTCTATTGTCTATTGTGTCATAAGATCCTAATCATAAATCTCTTCGGTGCTACCGAATTCCACAAAGGCCTTCGTAAGTGGGGGAACTTAAAGAGGAAAAACGGCTTCCGGTAAACCCGACACAATGCCAACTTTATTCCGCATATATATATATATATATATATATATATATATATATATATATATATATATATATATATATATATATATATATATATATATATATATACCCTAAGAGTTAGTTTCGGGTTGGAAGGTTTTTATTAAGGAAAATTAGTAATATATAAAACAAAGAAAAAGACAAAATTTAAAAAATGTGTGGGTTTTTTTTCAACTTACTATATCGCCCTATATTTTGCTTTTTCTTACGCTCACTTCAAGTTAAATAATATTACAACGTGTGCTGATATCTGAATTTTTTTCTTTTGATTTGTTTATTACATTCGACTGTTTATAATGAAATGTTAAGATACATAGAAAGAGAGTGTGTGTATCTGTGTGTGTGTGTGTGTGTGTGTGTGTGTGTGTGTGTGTGTGTGTGTGTGTGTGTGTGTGTGTGTGTGTGTGACAGTTAGATTAATGTTTGTGAATAAGAGCGGGGTTTGAAGAAATACATATTCAGAGAGGGTGAAAGTGATACCAAAAAAAATTTGCAAGAGATTGGTCAATGTATATTTTTGAAACTAAAACAAAATCCGAAAACTGAAGAATATTTTCGCCTGTATTTTACCAAGATTCAAATATATATATATATGAGAAACACAAAAGTTGATCAAGTTAGCTTTAGCATAATAAAATATAGATGATACTAAAGCTTAGTCAAAGTAAGGTTTTCACACTATATACACTAATGACACAAAATACATACTAAAATCTTCCTCAAGTCTGAGATTAATTTATCTTTGAATAAAATCATATTTTAATTCATATCATTAGCCACAATGTGTGATTAATGAGCACATAACATATATCTCACGAAGTTATTTTGATTCTTACCAATCACTTTTCAGTTTTCATATCTGCGAACATGTAGAGAAAGCGTGGCACTCTTGTTTCCGCATTGTTTCTTTATATCCTTAGTTTGCTCTCTAATTGACATACTGTGTCCATACTTACCGTACACTTGCATGAACTTTTAGATCGCAAAATAATATAGATCTTTATTTCTATATAATCAACAAGGATGATATAGAAGTAAAAATATTTATTAATCATAGTTATGCAAGAAGTTTTTACGGTCAATGACATTTTTAATGACATAAATAGTAAAAGTGTTTATAACAGGTCACATGTTGCATATATATATATATATATATATATATATATATATATATATATATATATATATATATTATTTCATATATCCACATAAAATGTTATAAGACCAACGATTGGCTAAGAGAAACAAGGATGAATCATCCTATAGAGAACAGAACAATAGAATAGGAAATAGGAAGTAAAATCAACCGAACCTTTGTTTGTGAGAAGCTCAACGATTGGCTAAGAGAACAACAAAATATCTAATTAGCTAACTAGCTTAACGTGTATATAAAACACCCGGCAAAACTAACTCCATGCATTTTAGCCTGACGATTGCCCCCGGAGATGAAACGCGAAAGCCTCTGTGTAGCTTATTGCCATAAATATATGTTCATAACTTACTATATATATATATATATATATATATATATATATATATATATATATATATGTATATGTGTGTGTGTGTGTGTGTAAATGTTTGAAGGCTTACCAAAGCATTCCGTTAAATAAATAATCTTTGAATGAAAAAGTATTTTGTGGTGTTGATTGGGCTCCTGAACGAAATGCTTTGGTAAGCCTTCATAAAACCACATATAAATGCTCTGTACCCTCTAATCGAGTATCATCGAGCTTGTTTTTATTGGCCTAATCCCGGTATTCACTGAATAATCTATTTTCTAAGTGAAAATATATATATATATATATATATATATATATATATATATATATATATATATATATATATATAAGAAGGATAACGATTTTTAATTGTATTATAGAATTTTGAATAAAAAACAAGAAACATCATGTTAGTTTTTTATATATATTTATTAAATAAACAAAATCATTTTTTTCATAAATATATGTTTGAGACTTTCGCTGATAAAACATCCTTATTAAAGAGTAATTTCCTTTCTTTCTTTTTTCTTCATCTTGCCGTTGTAGGAAAATCGCAAGAAAATCTCCTCGTGGTCCCGAAAGAGTATTTAGCGTCTGATTTTGTTGACAGACTAGTAGAAAGTGAAAATTAGATGTGTATGAGCGCTCTTACGCAGATTTTAATAGAAGAGTCACACATCATTAGGAAAACTTTTTTTGAATTGTATTATAGAATGTTGAAGAAAAAAGAAATAATAAAAAATAACGTTTCTATTTTTTTTTTTTCAAAATTGTATAATACAATTCAAAAAACGTTTAATTCAGAAAGCTTAAGCCGAAATTGTCTCGTTTAAAGGGGAAAGATTAAGTGAAAATTACGGCCCTATTTTTCGTGTTTAATTCAGAAAGCTTAAGCCGAAATTACGGCCCTATTTTTCGCGTTTAATTCAGAAAGCTTAAGCCGAAATTACGGCCCTATTTTTCGCGTTTAATTCAGAAAGCTTAAGCCGAAATTACGGCCCTATTTTTCGCGTTTAATTCAGAAAGCTTAAGCCGAAATTACGGCCCTATTTTTCTGCGTTTAATTCAAAAAGCTTAAGCCGAAATTACGGCCCTATTTTTCGCGTTTAATTCAGAAAGCTTAAGCCGAAATTACGGCCCTATTTTTCGCGTTTAATTCAGAAAGCTTAAGCCGAAATTACGGCCCTATTTTTCGCGTTTAATTCAGAAAGCTTAAGCCGAAATTACGGCCCTATTTTTCGCGTTTAATTCAGAAAGCTTAAGCCGAAATTACGGCCCTATTTTTCGCGTTTAATTCAGAAAGCTTAAGCCGAAATTACGGCCCTATTTTTCGCGTTTAATTCAGAAAGCTTAAGCCGAAATTACGGCCCTATTTTTTGCGTTTAATTCAGAAAGCTTAAGCCGAAATTACGGCCTTATTTTTCGCGTTTAATTCAGAAAGCTCAAGCCGAAATTACGGCCCTATTTTTCTGCGTTTAATTCAGAAAGCTTAAGCCGAAATTAGGGCCCTATTTTTCGCGTTTAATTCAGAAAGCTTAAGCCGAAATTCCCGTCTTATTGTCTCGTTTAAAGGAGAAAGCTTAAGCCGAAATTACGACCCTAAGTTGTCGCGTTTAAAGAAGAAAGCTTAAGCCGAAATGACAGCCCTTGTATTCCGGCATACAGGGGCCGTAATTTCGACTTAAGCTTTCTGGTTTAAGAACGAAAAGCCATGGCCTTGATATATATTACGGAATTTCAGGTGTGAACAGGTAACTTTAAAACGATCCTACGCAGATGTGTATATCATCTAGTGCTTATCACGAACTGTAAAAGGTGCGCACGTGTTATATAACAACCTAGTGATACATCATACCTGCGTAAGGCGGTTAGCAAAATAAAATGTTTACTCGTCTGTATTGCGTAATACAACTGTATCTTAATGTTCCAACTTATAATACCTGGTTCCTTCTAGAGTTTCTGATTCTACCAAGCAAGCGTTTCAGTACCTAATATTAAAGCTCTTCTCGTTGATAATTACAGAAACCTGATCGGTTACAAAAGACTAGCCTCGTAACCGGTGCAAACGTGTATCTCAACTAATGCCCATTCTATGCAATCAGGTGTGCCTTTGTGCTATATAACAGTGCGATACGATTGAATCGCAAAGTTACAATATATTACGTGCTTCTGTGAATTGTAATCGCTTTGAATGATTAATTTAAAATACAGTCGTGGACAGCGTCCTGGTTTCGGAACATACTATTTAGAAGCTGAGATCAAAGTGTAGTATCTGTTCCGATGGATACTACACCACATGGACTGGTATTGTCTTGGCCTTCGGGGCTTGATTTACGCCGGTCTATGGGTCTGTCCTGTGCAGTTCTAGGAGGTCCACCTTCCCAGGCTTCGCCTCCCCTCTTTGTGGAGGAGTAAGTTTATTGCTTACTGCCTGAGGCGCCCCTACCGGGGAATGCCGACGGGGCTGCCCAGGCAATTTTTGATGGTCAGAGTGCTCACCTCTCAGGCGCTGGCTTTTCAACCCCCACTTTCCGACCCGACCTTGGGTCACATCTTACTTGTGGGAGTAAGATAAAACTGGCCTTGTGCCTAACTCCTGGGGAGGAGTAAATAAAATCCGTTCCGACGGATACTGCACCCCATACTGGTGTTGTCTTGGCCTTCAGGTCTTGATTTACGCCGGTCAATGGGTCTGTCCTGTGCAGTTCTGGGAGGTCCACCGTCCCAGGCTTCGCCTCCTCTCTTTGTGGAGGAGTAAGTTTATTGCTTACTGCCTGAGGCGCCCCTACCGGGGAATGCCGACGGGGCTGCCCAGGCAATTTTTAAACCCCACTTTACCGACCAGACCTTGGGTCACATCTTACTTGTGGGAGTAAGATAAAAACTGGCCTTGTGCCTAACTCCTGGAGAGGAGTAAATCAATACTATTTAGAAGCTGGCCAGAGAATATACCATGAGTGAAAACAGATATATCTTCCTAAATTCAAAATGGCGGCTCCGGATAAAAATGGAGAGCTGTAACAAAACTGTCGATTAAAACAGCAATAAAAAGAAGTATTCATTTTCAAATTAGTATTATACCTTAGATCCATTTCATGCGAGTTTAAAAAGGGGCAGGTTTAATATCAGACATGTTCATACTCATTTTTAGTTAGTGATTAAACGTACGAAGAAGTGGGATTAGGCTCATGAGGGACGTCATTCTCTTTTAACCCTTAAATATATTGTTTTATATGCCTGTGCAATTTAAGCCCATCCTCCGCCAAACATTCCTTTGAATCCAAACTTAGAACATTTTAATACCTTCTCGTTCTTGAATTTGACGCCCTTTTGATTTGTTGTTCGTAACGAGCCACACTAACCAGCTGCGTAGAAGGAACAAAAAGAAGACTTTACCCTCTTACACGGCGCGTACGGGTATTTCAGCTAGTGCTAATCGCAAAGCGTCAAACATGTGTCCATGTGTTGAGATGACGAAGAGGAGATAAAGAGAGACGGGAAATCTTTATCGACGAGAAAATGTGCCGGTCGTAACACATGCGTCTAATTAATTAAAATGGTTGGGAAGGTAGTCGGAGTTGCGGCTCTTGAACCCATCTGGACTGACGATGACACGTACACACGGGCATACACACACAGACAGAGGCCAAAGTAAAGGAGGGGAGCAGATACTAAAATTATATATATATATATATATATATATATATATATATATATATATATATATATATATATATATATGTGTGTGTGTGTGTGTGTGTGTGTGTGTGTGTGTGTAAATTAGGGAAGTCCTGATACGCACGTCTGCCAGTCGATCTAAATTAGATAAATCTAACCATCTCAGTTTCAAGTGATATCTATCTTTCAAATTCCTCTCATATATATATACCGTTGTTAATCTTGAATTTTTAGAAGTTTAATAAATAATATTGTAAAATTATTTATTTCTACTCATTCTCTTTCTCTTTCTTTCTCTCTCTCTCTCTCTCTCTCTCTTTCTGTCTATTTGTCTGTATGTCTTTTTTATCTTTCTCTTTCTCTGTATCTCTATTTTTCTCTCTATTTATCTCTCTCTCTCTCTCAATATATTCATATATATATATATATATATATATATATATATATATATATATATATATATATATATATTTATATATATAGTTTCTATGGATGTAAGTTCCTAGATATTAATCCAATGAAACTATGGTGTTTATAGAATAGTGCTCAAGAACCAGCAGAGCTGAGTTTAGTATAGATTTTTATTTATACGAACATTTTTGGCGGCTTAAAGAAGCAAGACTGGTAATAAAGTCGCAGCTAAAACGTGTATGCACACATGTAGACAAAAATGTTTGTATATAAAAAAATAATACTACTATTGTTGTGTTTCATTTTACTTCAGTCGAAGTTCTCAGAAATCAAGGGGTCCCTTCCTGGGGCTAACACTAGAAATCTATATGAGATACATAGATATTATTTTAAAGTTCTCCTTTACCTGTCAAACATGAGTTAATAAAGAAGTTAAGAACATTAATGTTCCTCTCGCAATTGACCAATTAATTATTTATAGTATATATTTCTTGTGGTCTCTTGGTCTTATCGGATAATAATAAATAAGAATTATCTAGTCTGATTGAGTATCCACCAAGTGTTGTTACTTGAGGTTACATTACCTGGAGAAGATGTACCATTCCTCATATGAGCCAGTATATAGCCGTGTTGAGGGGATCTTATTTGAGCTTTGAATACTATATTATTTTGAATATTTCGTCAGGGTTTACTTGTAAGGTGAAGTATCCTCATGTCAGGTTGTCCTGAAAAAACCCTTGTACAGAGAGACCGAAGACACCGGAGGATGGTGCCTAGTAGGTAATTCAAACTCTCTTAGTATATATGTATATATGTGTGTGTGTGTGTGTGTGTGTGAGGTATATTTATAGGATGAAAATTCGACAGAATATATAGATAAAATAAAATGAAACTTAAGAATGCAGACAACACAATATGTCCTTTAATATCATTTCAATTTACCCATACATATTTAATATATAAAGTAAAGTCAGTCGTGTTACTGTTTCCTTCTCATCGATAGGTATCTTCCTGCAAAATACATAATCAATCTAATTCTGGTTCGTCAGTTTCTTTGTGGATTGTTGCATCATGTCGTTAAGAAGGATACTGGAATTCGATTTAATTTTTTCCAGAAAACTCTATTTCTCTGTATTCATCCATATGGACATATTTCTCTTTAATTCGAATGTATATATATATATATATATATATATATATATATATATATATATATATATATATATATATATATATAAATATAATGTTTTTGTTTCACTGTTAGATACTTGAATTCCCTTTTTTAAGAATTTTCCAACGAATACTAAGTCTGCGATATCTTGGATTTAGTTAGTTTCTATGGGAATTTAAACTGCATTTTTTTCTTTTTTTTTAAATGATTCAAAGCTTCTTTAGACTATATATTGGGTATTTAGATCTGTATGGCTAGGTTTACTTCCTCTTATATACTTGCCTATCTGGTACATAAGGGACTTAAGCTTCTTTTTTTTCAATGCAACTTTTATTCCAATATGATTTTATTGCTAGCTACCATATCGCAGAATGGTTCTTGGGTGTAGTGTTTGGATAGTATTAGTATTATTATTGTTATAATGAATGTTATTTATATGCAAATTACCATATCACACTGTATTCGTAAGGGTAATATATTATTATTATTATTATTATTATTATTATTATTATTATTATTATTATCATTATCATTATTTATTTATTTATTTATTGATTTATTTATGTATATATTAGTGAAATTTAAGCTGAATTATTTCTACACTTAATTATTGGGGAAATGGTCGTTTGATCAGTACCATTGGAGAGCCATGAATATTATAACTGTTCTGTCTTGAAATCTCCGAAACAGTTACATGGTAAACAGCTGATGATCCACGTTTCAATATTTCACGCTTAAGTTAAGGTTCCCTGTTTTTGTTTCACTACTAGATACTTATATATATATATATATATATATATATATATATATATATATATATATATATATATATATATATATATATATATATATATATATATATATATAGTCTCGGAAGTTTCTCAACCATTAAAACTATATTAAAAAAACAAAAACAAAAAAACTTATAGTCTCAAGTCTTCCAGTGGAAAATCACTCATGTAAGTCAATTTATTTTTTACAGTTATTATATTAGTTTGTTTCTAACACTATTTTAAGGGATCATCAGTTGTTTACCATGAAAACTGTTTCGGGAATTTATATATAGGTAGATTTCATTATTTAATATATAACTTTAAGATTTTTCCAATACCAGCGATAGTTTAAATGTGTTACGTTGTTAAAGGGGGGAAGCAAATTATTCGAACGCAAACCAATGTAGAATTTTAAAAATCGAAACCAGAAAAAGAGATGGATGGCAGAATATGGAAGCCGGGGGAGTGGGAACAATTCTCATTGGTTGATGATTATCTGAAAGTAATTTTAGCAATGTCCATGCACGTAATTGAAAGCATTTAAGAGGGCGACCTTGCGCATTTGGAGTCATGTCGAGGTTGCTGTCTGAACAGATACGATAAAAAAAAAACCGAAATCAACAATGAAGACAGTGCATCACTGAAGACCACTCTTGATTCATCTAAAAATGTATTTCACGATATATATATATATATATATATATATATATATATATATATATATATATATATATATATATATATATATATAATTATCATGAATAAATAAATATTCTTTATTTTGTTATAAATATTTTTATCCATACATGTATCTTTCTCTCTGATGTTTCGTTGTCTCACGACTCATCAGTGTAGCTAGACCTAGCGAGACTATCAACCCTGATATTCGAAACCCGGACTCCAGATCACCATTTCTAACGAGACCAATGGTGTTGGATTTCGTGCCATATGAGTAAGCGAATCCACTACTAAGCGTGGGAGAAATGTCATCGTTTAATTGATTTTTACGTCTGTTTACATATTTCCAATGCTGGTAACCGAAGGAACACAATTCGTTTCATAGAAATGTATTGCATTACACTATCAGAGTTCTGTACTCATAGGGGAGCTTATTCTTATTACTTTACGTCTGAGAAGGTACTGGAAGATTATCCCGTTTAAAAAGTCTTTGGCTTTAAAACTGATCTTCTGAGTCAACCTGTTCGCTTTTACTTTGAGTAATCTAGCAGAATCCACTCATCTTGAAGCCTATGTTTAGATGTAACCTTACTCAGTTGATAATTTTGGTAAGTCAAAACTCATGTCAACTCACGTTATGAGTTCTTCCATGAAATCTTCTTAAAAGGCGCAGGTAATGTCAGTTCTTTGAGACAGTTGATGTTTACTCGAGACGTGTAAAACCATTAGGATCCCAAGCAGCAGCAGGAATTACAACAACGGAAACCAAGAACAAAGGCCAGAGCATGATGTGAATAAGCAGGCTGGAAACAGGTAAACATGTCAGAAAGCAGGCAGCAGCAAAGAGTGGAGGTTTGATCGCATTGTAGTACGTTGAAAGTTGTCCTATAAAGAACAGTTTATTCGCATTGAGTAGTTTTTTTGAAAGGTTGCTGCTGCTTGGTGTCTTACCGTTCCTGCTGCTGCCTTGCTTCCTGAGATGCCTACATGTCTTCGGCCTGTCTCCCCAGTTTTTGCTCTTGGCTTTGTTATTGCTTTATTTCTGTTGTAGCTGCTGCTGCTGCCTGAGTTCGTTATGGTTCCCACACACGTTTGACACAAAGCGGACAGAAAGCTTATTGAGAACAACATGTTGACGTAGAATCGAACATGCCAAATCGTGTGGAATCTCTACTTCGTCAACGATCATATCGATCGAAATGCGACAGCGTACGAACTGCAGTTCATTAATTAGCTACATTTATTTACATTTTCGAATATTTGGTCATCTTTTGCTTCGTATTAATGTTCCTTGAAACGCCTGATCCATCTATGAACGTTCGTGTTGTTATGGTAAGAATCCTTTTAGACTTGCTGCAACGCATCAACGAACTCAGCAGATTTCCACTTGAGTTTTGTGAAGAATCTTATATCAGTTCTCACTTCAAAATATTATGTTTACATGCCCCCCCCCTTATATAAAGTTATCTAACGACATGACAGCTGGTGTACTAATCAGATGACCTGTCTCTAGGTACACTCTCACGCGAACTAAGTATACGAATTTATTTCTGTTCGGTTGAATATATGCATTAGTGAACTATATGGATTGCACAAACATTTTGACTTCCCCTCACACACACGCGCACGCACACACACACTTAAATAAATACTAGACACTGTCCTCGGGTGTCTAAGGTCTCTATGTACTGGGGGTTTGTCAGGAAAACCTGGCATGAGGATACTTCAGCCTACAAGTAAACCCTGACCAAATATTCAAAATAACATAGTATTGGAAGAGCAAATAAGATCCCCTCTGTATAGCTACCTCATATTAGCTTATACGAGAAATGGTGCACCTTCTCCAAGTGATATTGCTTCTAGTAACAGTACTAAGCTGAGTACTCCACCAGACTAGATTAATTCTTGTCCTGGAATCCGGTAAGAGCAAGAGACCAAAAATACAGATATAGTATGAATAGTTAACTGGTCAATTAGGAGAGGACAATTGATGTTCTTAACTTCTTTATTAGCTCGGTGTGTCAGAACTTCAATGGAACACTCGAATATCTATGTATCTCATAGTGAGATTAATTGTTACCTTGATTTCTGAGAACTCCGACTGAAGTAAAATGAAACAAGATAGAAACAGAGTTTTCAGGAGACATACTATGGGTACACACTCTCATTCGAAAGTGCAAATGTATCAAATTCTAATTTAATTTGATGCATTATATATTGATTTAAATCTTTGTAAGGAAACATAAACGTAGTGCAACATTATTCGATTCGGGGAATTTATTTTAGCCATCATTGGACGGGTATTCTTCTAGAACATATATATATATATATATATATATATATATATATATATATATATATATATATATATATTAAAGAAAGGAAGATGAAGATAAAAAATTGTATAAAATTACATAAAATTACATAAAGTTACATAAAATTAATACAAATTTTATTACATCGAAAGTTCAGATGCAAGGAGTTACAAGGAGTTAATGTAACTGCTTGCATCTGAACTTTCGATGTAATAAAATTTGCGTTAATTTTATGTAACTTTTTGTAATTTTATACAATTTTTTATCTTCATCTTCCTTTCTTTAAAATTGATTGCTCTACTCAACGTATTGAGCTTTACTGTATCGCGATAGATCCCCTTACGATACTTCACTTATCGTTAACTCTATTATCATTAATATATATATATATATATATATATATATATATATATATATATATATATATTATCATTATTTTTATTTATACTGACATGTACGAAATCTGCGACACTGGCATGTCGATGTTATCAATCAGCAGCTGTTAGAAACTGAGATCCATAAGGCAGAATGAAAATCCGATCCTTACCTCAGATCATATTTTATAAGCCCGGTTGAAATTCTTTGGATTTTTATCCTGTGAATGTTTACTTTACCTGGATTACTATATATATATATATATATATATATATATATATATATATGTGTGTGTGTGTGTGTGTGTGTGTGTGTGTGTGTGTGTGCGTATATTTATATATAAATGTGTAGTTCTTATCTGTTTATTTATCTATGATTTGAGGGATACACATATATAACCATATATATATGCTGTGAAGTAGACGCTTTGAAATAAATAAAATCGCAGACTGACGACCTAGTTGTGCCAAGTTCCGATCTAGTCGGGTCCATAGCATCACTCCTAGTTGTGTATGTTTGCGATTTTCACGTGTTCCTTTTTGTAAATACATAATTCTAGAATGGAATCAGGAAAACCAATGTCAAAGGCGGTGAAAAATATTGTACTCATGTTGATTGATTCGAATTTAATTTTTACCATATATATTTTATGAAACTTCATTGCCCAGAATATTTGGATACGTATATTTCATTTTTATCAAACGGAGTAGAACATTATTGCAGCTTTAACATTCGTACTTGATATTCTTAAAAAAAAAAAGGGCGACCCTGGCCAGACAAGAGTTAAGTTTGAAATGACAACCATCAACCTGCACAGGTGGACACTATAATAACAAGCAACTGCTCTTGTGGTAGTTCCAGACAGTCAATAAACACATACTTCATCATTGCAGTTATGGAACAACTTGTTTATTTACCTCCTCTCCAGGAGGTTAGGCACAAGGCCAGTTTTATCTTACTCCCACAAGGTAAGATGTGACACAAGGTCGGGTCGGGAAAGTGGGGCTTGATAAGCCAGCGCCCGAGAAGGTGAGCACTCTGACCATTAAAAATTGCCTGGGCAGCCCCGTCGGCATTCCCCGGTAGGGGCGCCTCAGGCAGTAAGCAATAAACTTACTCCTCCCCAAAGAGGGGAGGCAAAGCCTGGGAGGGCGGACTTCCTAGAACGGCACAGGACAAACGTAAATTCACTAGACCAACTCGACAATCAACTAAATCCTATTCATTCACTGTGGAGGTCCCCAGATGCCGGAGAGCTTTCTACTCAAATAGCTTCTTTCCTCGTGCTGCTGGCCTCTTGCATTCCCTCCCTGCTCCCTGTTTCCCATACAGTACTGACATGCAGAAATTTAAAATTAATGTAAACAGACATCTCGCTGCGCAGATCCCAGTTTAGGATGGCCACCCCCCAAACCTTCTCCCCTTTTCTTTCTTCTCAGTAGCCCCTTGCGTCCACAGTGGCGGCTTGCCTTGTTTGGGTGAACTACGTTGAAAACTTTTTTTTTTTTAAAACCCACAGACCGGCGGAATCAAGCTCTGGAGGACAAGACGACACCGGTATATAGGGTCCAGTATCCATCGGAACAGATACTACACTTTCTTCCTAGATTTGATGGACTATAACCTTGATGCCTAACGATGGATAAAGTGTAGGCATGATAAGATATGATGATGACAGTATATTTCAAGCGCTCCAGCGCCTATTGTCAACTCAAAAAAGTGAAATTAAATGAAGTGGAGAAAATATATTTTCAGTCAAGACATCTTGAGATTGGAATATTAACATTGATGCTGTCACTTATTTTTCGTCGTACTTCAATTGATCCCGGCGGCAAGAAGCCGCTCGTGTATACGATATGGTTGCCGCCAAGGTTGAAACCACATAATATATAATAAGCAAGTTGAGTTCGAATACCCTAATATAGATCTTGTTAAGTTTCTCACAGATAGCATTAAGAAAAGCGTCCACCGTCATAGCCCTCCAGCTAGGGAGGTGGGGAGCCGAGGACGAGAAAAAACTGGTGCGGGTATGGGGTATCATATTGTGCAGTTTGGCCTGTCTAGTTAAGCTTGAAACGAAATGGGCGCCACCTAGTAACTGCGATGCCTCAGGGATGTCATAAGGGGAGGTAAATTACTCGACATCGAGACGCAAACAGCAATTTTGTCTTCTTTTCTTGTAGACACGAGTTTTTGTCTCGTCCACGCAAAGAAAGAAATAAAAACGAGTGAGTAAAAAAAGTATTATCTTTAGGCTATTATATTTAAAAAAAAAAAGAAAGCATTTGTATCACCGCCTCTCTCTTTATCTGCGAATCTGCATCTCTTTCAGACTCCGACACTCACTATACGCAAACAACATACTCTTCTCGCTCCCTTACTCTCTCTCTCTCTCTCTCTCTCTCTCTCTCTCTCACACACACACATACACACACATATATATATATATATATATATATATATATATATATATATATATAGTTAACTATGAAAATATATTAATGGCAAGTAAGCTATACAGAGGCGTCCACGTTTCATCGTCAGACTAAGCTTACTACTAAGCTCTACTCACGTATTGAGCAGCACTGTTGAAGTTAATACTGAACATCTATACACAAATTCTTATATCACTATATATACATGAAATAATAATATAGGTGTATATGAGAAGAAAACAAAACTATAAGACAGTCTCACCTGACAAAGTTGTTCTACAACGAAAGCTTGCAAAAAAAATTAAATAAATGAATGTTTCATTTAAATTGCACGATTGTTGATTTTAAAAATATTTCACTTAAATACATTCTCATGCGTGCTTCAAAGATGTTGTCAATTTCCTTATATATATATATATATATATATATATATTTATATATATACATTACACTAAAAAAAGTTGAAGGAAACGGCTGAATATTCTTTTTTTTTTAAATCTTCTAAAAACAAATTTTGTATTTCTATAGTAAACAAATGAGAAAGATAGAAAAAATATATAAAAATTTATATACTTTTTCATACATACACACACACACATATATATATATATACATATATAATATATACATATATAATATATATATATATGTGTATATACATATATATATATATATATATATATATATATATATATATATATATATATATATATATATATATATATATATATATAATTTAATGTAATTAGATACTGTATATTACATATTTCAGCAATGTACCGCGTTTTCTTTCAAAAGGGTAGATTTAGACATCTTTAGTAAATCTTCGTGCCCGGTGGACGGGACGGGACAATCATTTCAGCTTGCCGATGATTCCACCGGGTACGAAGATTTACTAAAGATGTCTAAATCTGCCCTTTTGGGTTGAAACCGCGGTACATTGCTGAAATATGTAATATACAGTATCTAAATAAATTATATTAGCTCTCTTATATGATCGAGCACTTTATTTGATTTCTTTTCAGATACAACCTTAAACACTATATATATATATATATATATATATATATATATATATATATATATATATATATATAGAGAGAGAGAGAGAGAGAGAGAGAGAGATAGATTGAAGTGCCATTTTGTAATGGTTTGAAGCGTGTGTTAGAGATTTGTCGTACCGGGTTCGAGTTCTCTCGGGATACTATACTACTTACACTAATATATTTCAGTTCTGCATAACACAGTAAGTTAGACTAAACTAAGCTTGCTTGTGCAACTAGTCTAGGAGAAGGAAAACTCTGAAATTATACCAGTCTTTCTCTGCTGATCGTATCCTGGCATTGTTTCCAGTCGTCCTGATCTTCTTTTCGCAGCTGGACTAAATCAATGCTGATTAAGAAATGGTGCGATTCGATATTGCTTCATTATCAGACTAACCTCCCCCAGACCATTCACATAGACTGAAAGGGTGGGTTTTATTTATTTTAATTATTGTTGTATTTCTATAATAACATTAGAAACTGTCTACTTGGATCAACCTGTGGTGCGATTTTTATGTGAATAGAATGTTTTTGTACTTTTTTCGAACGAACCATAGCCGTTAGAATTCAAAATGTGTAATGCGTTCATGACATGGAATGATTGTTTTTATTATTATTTATTTTATTGTCGATATTATGTACAAAGTTTTGGAAATTAGGAAAAATTAGAAGGTGATTAAGTACTTCAGGAGAAATATACATTATAGGGAGTAGCAAAAATTAGAGGGTGATTAAGAACTCTCGGAGAAATATAAACTCAGGGAGTAGTAAAAATTAGAGGGTCATTAAGAATTCCCGGAGAAATATAAACTATGGGGAGTAGACAAAAATTAGAGAGTGATTAAGAACTCCCGGAGAAATATAAGCTCAGGGGAGTAGCAAAAATTAGATGGTGTTTAAGAACTCCCGGAGAAATATAAACTATGGGGAGTAGCAAGAATTAGAGGGTGATTAAGAACTCTCGGGGAAATATTAACTCAGGGGAGTAGAACAAATTAGAGGGTGATTAAGAACTCCCGGAGAAATATAAGCTCAGGTTCTTCAATTTACCTTGATTACTTCTGAATTAAAATTTTCTAAAAAAGTAGATGCTGTGAAATTACAATTTAATATTTCTACAATATTTCGGCCGATGTAATCTCCGACCTTCTCTAGGGGCATCTTGTCAAACTGGGGAATTTTTATGTCGAACTCGGGAATCTGTAATGAATTTCGAACGGAGTTCTTTATCTAATCCGCGAGGATGGTTTTCTCTCGATGTCTGAGCCATGACCGGGTAGAAGAACTCTTCAGTAATTTATAATTCTATTTTTGTGTGTCGCCCGGACTGAGGATTGAATCTTAAACCTCAAGAAGACTATTCCATAAAACTGATTATTACTTAACACTGATATCCGTTAGGCGTAGTTCGGCGTAGTTCGACGTAAAGATTCCCGAGTTCGACAAAACGCTGCCTGAGTCGGAGGTTACATCGGCCGAAACGATGTGAAAATAACATGCAAGGTGAAAAAAGTAGTCCAGATAATCCCAATCAAACGTAAGAGTTTATTTCTAATTTGAGTTATAGTATTCGTTTTAGTTTTCGTAAGTTATGTTAAACCAATAAATTTATATACAAATACATATTAAATATGTAGAAATTGGTAGATTCGGACTAATGTTCTCATCTTGGGTGTTTTTATCACAACGTTTCGGCCGATGTAATCTCCGACCTTCTTCAGGTGTACATTGTCGAACTCGGAAATCAGGACGGATTTCGAACGGAACCCTTAATTAAATCCACGGGCGTAGCATGCTCTCGTTTCATTTGCCATGACTGAGAAGAAGTCTTCAGTAATTCGCAATTCTTTGTGTCGCCCGCACTGAGGATTGAACCTTCAACTTTCAGATGACTGTCACTTAGAACTAAATTTTACTTATTACTATATCCATTGCGCCACAGGTCCTTACTAACAGTCAATTTTCATTTAAAACATTCCGAAACTCAAAAATTACAGTTTTGTTTTGATACTGTATTTTGAAATTTTAAATGTATCTACGAAATTATTTTTAATAAGTATTAAAATCAAAACAAACGATTAGAAACAAGTAATACTGGTTACCTATTAATTAA
>OY744543.1:79210910-79213410 GCA_963556195.1 Sepiola atlantica | reverse complement strand
CAGAGAATATTTATTAATTGATGTCTAAAATCAATTAGTATTTATAATTGATGTCTAAAATAAATTAGAATTTATTAATTGATGTTTAAAATAAATTAGAATTTATTAATTGATGTCTAAAATCAATTATTATTTATTAATTGATGTTTAAAATCAATTAGTATTTATTAATTGATGTCTAATATCAATTGTGAAAAATTACACGCAAACGAGGGGTATCTGCATTTTCACGGAGTGCTTCCAGTACATTTTACACCTATCTTGCATTGTGATAGCCTTCTACAATATCTTTGTATACACTTTTATAAATATATTTTACTAAGTAGGTCATAACTTATCAAGGCTGTGTTGTTAAGTTGTTGACGACACGGCCCGACCACGTGGGTGTGCCCAGATCGAATATAGTTCGTTCCATAGCACCACTTTAACTTAAGGATGTTGGCAACCTTCACGATGCCTTTCTTGTGAGAAATAATGCAAACAAGTTAATTATGCTAATTCATATAGAATCTGTGTTACTTCATCGAACCGACGTATCAAAATATCCAATCGAATCTAATTATTGTATACCCGTTGCGAAACGGCTATTCCAGCCAGTATGTAAGTATATTGAGGTGTACATATTCATGTTCTTGGCCTTTTTGCTAAGATCAAAGTGTAGTATCTGTTCCGATGGATACTGCACCCCATAGACTGGTATTGTCTTGGCCTTCGGGGCTTGATTTACGCCGGTCTATGGGTCTGTCCTGTGCAGTTCTAGGAGGTCCACCCTCCCAGGCTTCGCCTCCCCTCTTTGGGGAGGAGTAAGTTTATTGCTTACTGCCTGAGGCGCCCCTACCGAGGAATGCCGACGGGGCTGCCCAGGCAATTCTTAAACCCCACTTTCCCGACCCGACCTTGGGTCATATCTTACTTGTGGGAGTAAGATAAAAGCTGGCCTTGTGCCTAACTCCTGGAGAGGAGTAAATCAATACTCCATGGCGAATATTAACGTCGACATTGTTTGCAAGTTGTGGTTGACTGTTAAGTGAAGATTACTAAAAGCCTTGCGTGGAGTCAATCCCACTCAATGAATAAGAACAACAAATATATTTTCTTAAAAAGAGCAGCCAGTCGACGTATGCGATTGTTAAGCAAATCGAATTTGAATCAGAGTATTCTGCAGAGAAAAAAGTCAGCAGCAAGAGTCTCCCTCACCCAGTGGTCTAATCGCACGTCGGGGCACCGATCCAGGTGTTTCTATGTCACAGAACATACGTGTGCGTGTGTCTGTCTGTAAAATATGCTTTCTTTCTTTTCATGCGATTCTCTCATCGAGTAAATAGGCATTGCAAAAACAAATACACACACACACACACACATATATATGTATATATATATATATATATATATATATATATATATATATATATATATATATATATATGAAGCAATCCAACAAAAGATATAAGCGTCAACTAATATCTTATAATTAGTGAAACATCCGGATAAAAAAACTGAAGCTCAATATACTGGATAGAGCATTAATATTATAATATAAAATGAAGTAATAA
The DNA here is from genome assembly GCA_963556195.1 of Sepiola atlantica. Taxonomy (NCBI): domain Eukaryota; kingdom Metazoa; phylum Mollusca; class Cephalopoda; order Sepiida; family Sepiolidae; genus Sepiola; species Sepiola atlantica. Next base: position 79,211,857 of record OY744543.1, on the reverse strand, counting down.
AATAAGGTGTCAATCAAATTTTATTAGAATTCAAAGTTCATGCAAAGCATCCTTAAGTCCTTAGCTCATGAGTTTTCAAAGATAATTCTTCTCTTCAGAGGACCATTACCGCAGTTATACTACTACAGGCAATAAAATTACGCTTTGAAAATATATAAAATTATATACACAAATATATAAAAATACATAACATCAAACATATCAATCCAAAAACATACTTTTGTTGAATCCATACAGTCCATCCAAGTCATACAAGTTGAGAAGCATAATCAGGAAGGACATCACTGCGGTAATGGTCCTCTGAAGAGAAGAATTATCTTTGAAAACTCATGAGCTAAGGACTTAAGGATGCTTTGCATGAACTTTGAATTCTAATAAAATTTGATTGACACCTTATTTTATTACTTCATTTTATATTATAATATATATATATATATATATATTTATGAAGAGTTCGAATGCAAAACGCGATAAACGCCATTTAGAAAATTACGAGCTATCACTACAAAAAGTCTTGCATTTCAACACTCGACAACACCCGGACATCATGTTTTACATTATATTATACAGGAATAATGTTATTTTACTTTCAATTAAAATAAGCTTTTAGACGAACTACAGATTTAATATATTCGTTCTTTTTAATATCTAATGTCTCAATGTAAACAAATTGGATTTATCGCGTTTTGCATACGAACTCTTCATATATATATATATATATATATATATATATATATATATATATATATATATATATATATATATATATCATGTTTTTTATACAACTATATCAATTGTTATCAAAATCGTACATATTCCCGAGCCAGGCGCCATGGCCCGGAAGCAAAACGCCAAACTATAGACATCAAAATCTAAGGTACGAGCCTTGTCCAAGTTAGTCATGCTGATGACGGCTTATAGCCAGAAAAACGTGTCCATGGATTACT
>OY744543.1:79195910-79205910 GCA_963556195.1 Sepiola atlantica | reverse complement strand
TATATAGTATCATCTAGTGACTGAAAAGTTTATCCGAAAACAAATAAATCGAACGAACAAATTTTGAATCATAATTGTTCGCGCGCACACACGAGCACATACGCGCGCTGAGTGCGCGATCGCACACACACACACACACACACACACACATATATATATATATATATATAATAAGAGTTTATATATATATATACACAGAGAGAGAGAGATAGATAGATAGATAGATAGATAGACAGACGTCATAAGCATGGCTTACTTGGACAAGCATCGAACCTTCAATATTGATGCCAGTAGTCTGGCGTTTTACCCCCAGGCTATGACGCCTTGCGTTGAAATATGTACCATTTTTGTCGCCTAAATATTTTAATGTATTTTTATGTAATTGTTTTTATTGGTGAATGCAGCGTTTGCTTCTTTTGTTATATACTGTTTTCTAGTTTATTACATAGATTTCCGCGTGTATGACAAAAGCAACAAACGCTGCAATCACCAATAAAAACACTTACATAAAATTCATAAATATGTGTGTATTTATATATATATATATATATATATAAAGAGAGAGAGAGAGAGAGAGAGAGAGTGAGAGAGAGTGAGAGAGAGACAGAGAGAGACAGAGAGAGAGAGAGAAAAATATAAATATAATATATATATAATACATATATACACATATATACACGTGTATATATATATAATAAACATTGCATTTTATTTCAAAAATAAACATATTCATATATATATATATATATATATATATATATATATATATATATATATATATAAAATAAAAAAACAGACTCCATATTTTATAAGCGTTTTACACGCACACTCTTTCTTTCCATTACTTTATATTGTTTCTTAAATTTTTCAAATTTTGAATTTTAGCTATTCCACTGCCAACTTATCCATCTATGTAATTCCTATGATGATAAGACTTTAATCTTTGAAAAGCCTTGGCTTAAGTAAAGAAAAATAAACATGTTTTATCGAGTCCACCTTGCATTGAACAATGGAAGATGAAATAGATTTGTCATCCGTACATCTTTATCTCCCTTTTTTCATTTATCGCTATATATATATATATATATATATATATATATATATATATATATATATATATATATATATATATAGTCGTAAAAGGCACACATTGAAAACGTTGCTGGAATGGCAATAATTAGGAGAATATTATTTTAAAATATTTTGAAAACCTGGACAGCGCAAATTATTTGTTTCTTAAAATAAATAATTTATTTACTTTAAAAACTTTTTTTTGTTTAAACTTGAGTACTTTCGATACATCTATATATATATATATATATATATATATATATATATATATATATATATATATATATATATATATATATATGAAGATACATGCGACACAATCACGTTGACACACCGGTTCCGGTTTGGCACCGCAGTTAAGCGAGGTGTTTCCTGGTCAGTACTAAAATGGCTTATACTTGCTGTCCGTTCTCTCCACTTATCTCGGATTGTGTTTAGTTGTCTTGGGCCTCCCCTCTGCCACTGGATTACCGGAGTTCCGATTCAAGAGATGTGGGGTTGGAGATTTCGCAACCATTGCTTAAAATTACACGCCCAACAAGCCTTACAGGGTGTATCTACGGTCTCTCAAGTCTGCACAGAGGCCATGATGATGATCAACGATAGTTTTATATATTTGTGTCTGTTTGGAACATAATGTCACGAGCCTGCTTACCTGCCGAATGCAACATGGTCGACTTCAAGTCCAATGTCAACAAATACTTATCGAGCCGTCCACTTGAGTAAATGAACTCTTCCCATTCCATCCGCCGTTTTAAATACTCTCATTGTAGTTCTCATCTTCCAACAGACAATATAATTAAGTATTATCCTCGATTAGATTTTGGCATTGATAATTCATATATATATATATATATATATATATATATATATATATATATATGTGTGTGTGTGTGTGTGTGTGTGTGCATATATATGTGTGTATGTGTGTGTGTGTTAGGCTTAATTACATAAACCAATCTTTTTTGGCTTATCGAGTATTCTCAATACTGCTAAGAACAATCGTCAATTTATTCAAGTAAACTGAAATACAAATGTCAAATACATGTAACGTCTCAGACTCCCCACCCATCTCTGAATATATATATATATATATATATATATATATATATATATATATATATATATATATATATATATACACATTCTCAGACCCAAAATATATTAAGAAGAACCAATGTAATATATTCGTTTCAATGACTGCCCCCTTCTCAGTATAGACACATACTAGTTAACAATACTAAAATAATACACCACGATACGAACATCAAAAGATTAAAATTTCTTGAAGCCCTCTACATAAAAACTAAACATCCCACAATCAAGAATGTGAATTACGAGACTAGTCCCAACATTTTAAAGTAATTAACGTTACCAAATTCTTAGCCATTAAGCAAATATACGTTTGAATCTTGAACGCGCTTAGAACGTAATCAAATTCTTAGCGGTTAAGCAATCAAACTTTTCAATCCTGCACGTTCTTAGAACGTAATCATGCTCTCATGTAACATCTCAATATTATAGACGCTCTTTCTTTTAAGTAGTAAATCATTCGCCGTTAAAATCAAAAACCTCGACAGTAAAGACATATTTCTAAAGACACCAAGACTAACACCGCCTGAAGATGATTTGACGAATCAAATCGAAAGTACTCGCGAAAAGGGAAAGAAAATGAAACAAGAAACCCACGGAACTTACATACAGTAATTTGACCGAAACACTAAATTGACCATTCGGAAAATTTAAAAGATAAAAAAGTCTTTTCAATCAAAAAATCTATGTGTTATTTGATAATGTTTGCCTAAATTACAATTTGCTGCCTAAATACACACACAATATATATATATATATATATATATATATATATATATATATATATATATATATGTATGTTTGATTCTGCTAACGTTTTCGACTCCCATGAGTCTTGATCAAGCACGTGAGGAGTGTTATGCGAATTAAAACTGGTGAATTTCTTTAGAAACTCGATTAAAACAATTTTTTTTTTACATATTAAAGGCATTTTAGTATACCTTCTCCCCTAGTTCACTGATACACATCTTTTAAAAGGGAGTCAAATTCAGTCGAGATTGCTATATTAAGTTTCTGTCCACTATTTTGAAGCGCTGCTTGAAGAGTGTGATTGTAAGAAAGCCTAACGTGTGGAAGCAGGAAGCAGACCCGTATTACACCTCCGGATAAACTAAGAATCCGCTGTCTGAGAACTTCCAAGACTTTACCAGTCTCAACATCCGGTGGTCAACTCGCCAGATTGCAACCTTGTAAACTATTATGTGTGAGGCGCAGTTGAGAAAGACACCAACCGTACGGCAAGCAACCAGAATGACAAGATGATAAAAATCTTGTGTCCATGTGTCTCGCGAAAGACACGGTGAAGTCCGGGGTCTCTTGTTTCACGTAGCGCCTGGAGGATGTGGTGGAGGCTCATAAGAGCTTCTCAGGGTGATCTTTATTCGACAAAAGATCCTTTAAGATATGCACATTGGATTTTGAAGTGAAACAAATTTTTCTTTCCTGTCCCAAAAGTGTCAAAGCTTTCTCGAACATCCTATTTTCATATATATATATACATTTATTTTTCAGACTTTAGTACTTTTTCTTTAATCTTCCGTCTTGATGAAACCTTTTAATAAAGGTGAAACGTAGATGGATATATTTTGGTTTTCCTTATTTCATTTTCCACAGGATGTTCGATACACACACACACACACACATATATATACATATATATATATATATATATATATATATATATATATATATATATATATATATATAAACACATATATATATATATATATGTATAGGTATAATTACTACACGCATGTAAGTTCATGTTAATAGTCGAAATACTCATGAATATATATATATATATATATTCATATATATATATATATATATATATATATATATATATATATATATATATATATATATATAAGTAATTCGCGCATGTAAGTTCATGTGTAGACTCGTATGTTATTAAGAATATATGATGTGTCGTTTGCGCTCGCACACAGGTATGACGTTCCTTTAATAACATAGAAAAGACGAAACAAAACGAGTGACTGGGACAAAAACAGATTCAGTAAAACAGACGTATAAGACATGTTTCATTTCAACCGATATAAGAATAACACTACTTAAAGAACCCGTATACGCAGGGTTCCTAAAAATCGCCCTGAAATTTAAAGGCAAGTCCTGATAGTTTCCCAGTCATTAGAAGATAATCGCGTATATCATTGATTAAATGGGATTTCTATTTTTAGTACATTTCTTAATTTTTTATATGAAAATTCAAGTATTGACTGGATTTGAAAGAAAATGAAAAGAAATGAGAAAATGAGGAAATTATTGTTTTTTTTACTATTTATCTTGCTTCATGATAATAATGATAATTATAATAATAATACTAATTTATGATAATAATAATAATGAAATACCCCTCTCTCCCCCAAAAAAGGGATTGAACACGCCTCGGCTGATACAATATTAAAAAGTTGTGAAAGGCCAGGGAAGATGGAAAGTACTATAATTTCGGGAGGAGGGGGAGCATTGTTACTCATATTACAGAATAAGCAAACGGTCGTTATCTGGTAGAAATCAATGGTAAACAGCATTTGCGATCATGCAAAAAGAATTTGCAACAATTGCTAGAAATCTTTGAAGACTTGTAACTCAGACTCCAGAGAACACCAAAGAGAATAAGAAGAATTGTTATCAAATTCCATAGAAAGCCAACCACTTTTATCAACGAAACCTCAATAATAAACGGCTGTTGCGAGAACTTAGAATTATTTAAAACAGTGGTCTAAAAAAGCGGGGTGTGCTGGAAATGTGAAGAGACTTGTTTTCCTTTGTAAGCGAAATCGTCATGTTTATATAAACACTCTCAACTACCGAAGAAAGCTCCATTCGTTTTTTTTAAAGCTTTGCATCATCGTCAATGTTAGTTTGCGATTTCACTTACATGTGTGCATGTGTATGTGTGCATCTGCATTAGTTATAGTTAAATGACATCTGTTCTTTGAAGGGTATTCCGTTCAATATGATAAGCATTCTGCGTTTCTTTTGTTCATTCGTTCATCACGTCTTTCAGAATGCCAAAGAACTTTCAGGGATCAGAGAGCAAGGTAATTAAAACACTTTGGGAATTCATATTTTCTGGAACTTTCTCTTTTCCGTGAGAGTTCGACTAACTTTTTAGTCATCTTCCGAATAGTATATAGTCCGGCACCTAGCTAATGCTAAATATCTTTCTGATCATCAATACGGATTTGGACAAGCACGATCTACCGCAGATATCCTAACGGTCATCGCTGAACGCATATATCATACATTAGACAAGGCAGGTGAAGCTAGGGCGGTAGCGCTTGATATATCCAATGCCTTTGACAAGGTCTGGCCTGAACGGTATCTCCTAAAACTGCACTCATATGGTATTACTGGACAAATATTTAATATAATCAAATCCTTCCTAACAAAAAGAAAGATCCAGGTTGTCCTCGATGGCCGTTCATCTAAGCAACATGACATAAATGCTGGTGTACCCCAAGGATCCATCCTAGGATATCTACTGTTCCTGATTTTCATAAATGACCTCCCTGATGTAATTGAGACTGAAATAGGAATATTTGCTGACGACACCGCGCTCTACTCTCGTTATGTAGGCAAAACCGACGCGTACATATCTGAGGTAATGGCTGAATCCTAGAAAATGACCTTCAGTCTGTAGTGGTTTGGGGTAAAAAATGGATGGTAACTTTTAATGCCGCAAAGACAAAGCTCCTTTCCTTCAATAACTACAAAGAAACCTCTTCAGCCACCGATTGTCATGGCAAATCACATCCTACCTGAGAATTCATCATTCAAACTCCTCGGCCTAACTTTCACAGATGACATGCATTGGAACAAATATATTGAAGACATTGTCAGGACTGCTGCAAAGAAGGTGAGCTCCCTCTACCGTGCTAATAAACTTCTCACACCTGACATTATCCTATATCTCTACAAAGCCACCATCCGACCATGCATGGAGTATTGTTGTCACATATGAGTCGGTGCTTCATCCACTAGTCTCTCCCTCTCCGTTTCTGCCACAATTTAGAATATTTTATTTTATATTTTTATATTTGAGAGAATTCTAAAAAGTCTTCTTCAGCGCCCCTCAGAACATCAAGGAAAAAGGAACATCAAATTTAACTACTTTTAAAAAATTATTATAAGGTAAACATTACTATGTATATACATTTGTTATAATCCTACATATATTTTATATATATATATATATATATATATATATATATATATATATATATATATATATAAAACAAACACTTGTCTTTGTCTTACTTTTCGACGTGGACGTATTTCCATTTCTTGCATTGTAATAGACTTTTAATACTCCTCTTGCTCTCCCTCTATGTATATATATATATATATACATATATATATATATATATATATATATATATATATATATATATATATACACATATATATACACATATATATATACACACATATATATATATATATACATATATAATTATCAGCTCTACGGTTGAGTTTTCAATCCCGGCTTGAGGTACTAACTGGTCTAGCCGCACTGATGAGCTGCGATACAGCTAAACAGTCTGTATGTGGATGACTATATGTATATATATATATATATATATATATATATATATATATATACACATACATACATATACATACATATATACATATATATATATACATATATATATACATACATATATATACACATATATATATATACACACACACACATATATATATATATATATATATATATATATATATATATATATATATATATATATATATATATATATATATATATATATATATATATACGTTAGCCCATAGGCGGAGTATGGCATTCATACATATCCTGAGAATATTTTACTTCGAAAGCAGCTCGTTTACTTCATTGCGCTTCCCTTGAAGCACTAAGGTATCGCATCTTTCATATTGTATTTTATTAAATGTATTTCATCAACTCTATAATCCAAACCATTGTGTATCGATTTGTATGTATATAAATATATGACATACTTCTATCCCGTCAGGCAAACTTTAGCGTAAAGAACATGATTTTAAGCGCCGAGGGGAAGCGATAATATAAATAGCACCCCAGACAACCTCCGTCGTCTGAAATAAATTGGAAAATAAATTCTACACTCTTAATAGTAATTGTTTCTGTTTATTTATGTCACCAGAAATGAAATAATACTTTATAAATTTATATAGGAAACATCAAACTACTGACGGAATTCTATGATTTGTATACAAATATCGGTACGTACACTGGCGAAGCATAAACTTTTCTATCGTTTTACTACGAAGGGTATATATATATATATATATATATATATATATATATATATATATATATATATATATGTGTGTGTGTGTGTGTGTGTGTGTGTGTGTGTGTATATATGTATATATATTTAATCCAATAACTTCTTACTCTTTCTGAATTTTTCTGATAATTTTGTAGTGTTGCAGATACGATATTGACATAAAAATGTTGTTTGTCTCACGGAAAATGAAACGGACCGTAAATAATAGATCTCACAGAAATGTTCTGCTTTTTGGAAATGTGAAAAAATAAAAATAAAAATACAAATTTTAAAACATGGATATTGGAATATAAAATGATCCTTATATATATATATATATATATATATATATATATATATATATATATATATATATATATATATATATATATATATATATATATTTAAATGTACCGAAGTTATTTATTTTAAAGATGATTAGTATGGTGAATAACATCCTGGTCACTGGAATGAAGCATAAAATTGTTATATATATATATATATATATATATATATATATATATATATATATATATATGATTTTTTAAAAGCCAAACACAACGTTATGTGTTTTTTTAAAATAAACATTTATTCAATATTAAGTTTTAGACCTTTAAATAAATAAATCCTTATTTAAAATTTTAAAAAATTAACGTTGCTTTTAAAAAAAATACTATATTCAAATACTTCAACGCTTTCTTAGAGCCTAGGATAGGGAGAGTAGAAAGTTGCCTTTGGCTTTACTTCCGGCAGCCTCGTAACTCTCGCTTCCCTTATTTTGTCCTTTGGTCCTCATATTTTATAAGCGACGTTTCTGACAAAAGAGGGAGAATTGCTTTTTTCTGGGTCAAAATATATCCATATAACATTTATCGTTGGCTATTTTTTTCTTTTACCTTACGTGGTATTCTGTGTGGCTATTTACTTCAATAGGCTCCATGCCTTTTCTGGAGTGATTACCATATAAATATGTGAATCCTTAACACACACACACACACACACACACACACACACACACACACATATATATATATATATATATATATATATATATATATATATAAAATATGAGACTAAAAGTATACTTTTAGAGAATTGAACCTATAGTGAAATGATTTAAGCTCAATATACGAGATACACGCGATATACAAGATATTATATATATATATATATATATATGTATATATATGTATATATATATATGTACATATATATATATGCATATATATATATACATATATATGTATATATATATATATATGTGTGTATATATATATGTATATATATATATATATATATATATATATATATATATATATATATATATATATATATATAATGGTCGTCTACTCGTAGAACGAAAATGATCACCGTTGAAAAGTCAACAAGCTGCTATTTTCGGAATTCCCGTACAATGCTTTTAAGTTTCGTATGATTTGCGCAATGACTCTCACTATCAACACGGACACGTCAAGAGACACGCAAGCGCAACCTCTACTGCTAAGTAATGTACGCCATCCTACATCAAGTGGTTTGGTGTATTAGTTGTCAGTGCTAAATTGTCGCTGGCGGGTCGGGTTCGAGTTGTATCAGGGCAACTGCATCACTTTCCAAAACACCCTTGGGAACAGTACAAATCTATATTTCACCTCTCCAATAATAAACAACATAGTAGGTTTGACGGGAATCTCAAGCCTTGGTTGTGCAAATAGTTCCGAAAAAACACCAACTTTCTTTGCTTATTTTGTCATCATTTTAAGTTATCCTGGGCTCAAACAATACCATTTATGAGACATCCGGTTAGTAATTGTTCAATCATTGCTTCGCTAAATACTACACGCGTAGATATCATTGCAACATTAAAAGAAAACCTTGTTTCACACAGAGAGTGTAATGCATACGTATATATAAAGTTAAAGGTAATAAGCTAAACACACATTAAGGGCTGTTCGCATTATAAATTATTTCGACCTAGATGGGTCTCCTCAGACACGTACACAGACGCGTACACAGCCAAATCTCAATATTGAATAAAATGTGGCTGTGTACGCATCTGCAGAGACCCATATATGCCGAAATAATGTATAATGCGAACAGCTCTTGTGTGTGTTTAGTTTATTTCCTTTAAATTTATTCCTGCATCGTTAATAAGTACATTGAGCTCTCTTACTCCGATTCACATCGATCCAATTCAACTCTGCACACACACACACACACACTATATATATATATATATATATATATATATATATATATATATATATATATATATATATATATATATATTTATTTAATAATCCAGGTAAAACATCCACAGAGTAGTAATCCAAAGAATTTCAACCGGGTTTATAAAAAGTGATAAATATCCAATAGAGCTTTTATATCATATCAAATAGAGCTTTTTATTCTTTCCAAATATGATCTAAGGTTTATATATTTATATATATATGTATATATATATATATATATATATATATATAAATATATAAATACATGTGTATATAAATATATATGTGTGTGTCTATATATATGCATAT
>OY744543.1:79178410-79185910 GCA_963556195.1 Sepiola atlantica | reverse complement strand
ATATATATATATAAGTTTTTTTTCTTTAACACACCTATATTAATTTATCACACCTATATTATTTAATCACACCATAGAATCATCTCACTGTTATTTAAATCAATAATACACCAGGGTCTTTTGAAATAATATATATATATATATATATATATATATATATATATATATATATATATATATATATATATTAGATTGAAAACCAAACAAACACTGCTATTTGGATGCCGAAGTCGCATAACTAGTTTTGATCAATTTATCATAAATTGATATTGTGTGTTATTTATTTGTAATTGTATCGTTCTATCCATCATATATATATATATATATATATATATATATATATATATATATATATATATATATATATATATATATATATATATATATATATATATATATATATATATATATGCGATAGTTGTGTTGTTATTACCAGCAATTAAATGACGTGATTTAACTTAACTAAACGTTTCTTAGTTTACTATATTTTTCACGTGAGTTAATTTAAATGAAAACTATTAGTTCTGGAAATAACAATAGATTCATATTAACGCTTAAATACTATCTGTTTCAAATATGACACATTCACACAAAGTGCCTATTTAATATAATATTCAACAAAAATGTGTCAAACTACAACTTGTTTCACATCTGCAACAAGCCTCTTGGAAATTGTGAGTAGGTATTAGTATGATGTTGTCTAGGCACACTAGCTAAATAGGTAATCAGTATCGTCAATGTCAAACCAATTGAAAAAAAGCATTTACGGGTTACAGATGTAATGTAAAAACATATTTTGAATAATACTTAGAACAAGATTAAGAATAGCCGAATTAAGGTGTTTTTTTTCTTTCTTGTACATATGATGATTGCCACTTCTGTACAGAAGAAGGCCATCACTGCAAAAGTTGCAATGACCGATTGTAGTCGTGCATATTGTTCAACAGGTCCAGTTTATTTTTAAAGGTCTTCATCGCCGTGCGTCTTGTAAGGATATCTGTACATGCAGATGGCCATGCTGTGCGTTTGTACGACACGCAGTCCACACTCTCTTTCTACAAAATCTGGTTTCAGTGACAAGCCGAAGCAAAATAATTGAGAGACGATGTAGAGGACAGGTTTTATATCAGAGTTTCCGTCTCCTAGATCGATTATCTAACAAAATCTACGGGTCCATCTCGCCGAGTAGGGTAGAATCGCGCCTTGGTACTATACCAGGTATTCTACGCACCGCTAATAATAATAATAATAATAATAATAATAATAATAATAATAATAATATATATATATATATATATATATATATATATATATATATATATATATATATAAGAGGTGTACTAAAAGCGAACTTTTAGGAGAGGTAAAACCTATTGTGAAGAGTATACAGCTCAATATCCAGGATAGAGCAGGTAGATATGAAGAAGAATGGAAGGGAATTTAAATAAATAAATTGCTTTTTTGCGGAATATACCTTGCTCTGAGCAATTGAATTGAATTTTGATTTGGCTTTTGCTTCTCTAATTCCTTTCCATTCTTCTTCATATATATATATATATATATATATATATATATATATATATATATATAGTATATTTTTGTGATAAATAAGATGAAATACAAGAACAGGTTTCAATACATAACTAAATACTAACGTTCAAATAGCATGTGTCAGAATTTGTACGCCATTTTGAATTTTTAGTGAGTTTCCCTACGTGTGAGTTTGCTCTTTTGTTTGTTTTTTATTTGTTTTCGACCCAAAATGACCCACTGTATAGTGTAGGTTCTTCTCGAAGAGATTTTAATCCAAATACTTTTTATTATTTGTAGATTTTTCTGATGAGTTTGTAGTGTTGCAGAGACTATATTGACATAAAAATGTTGTTTGGCTCACGGCTACTGACACGGACCGTAACAATACATCTCACAGAAATGTTATGTTTTTAGGAAATGCGAAAAAATAAAAAAATGCGAAAAAAAAAAAAAATAATAATAAAATAAAAACATGGTTATTGGAATATAAAATGAAACTGACTTATATATGCTCTATTGTTACTGATTGACAATCATCGAGCTGAATTTTTAAAGAGACTGCTAATTAAAAGGTACTGATAGTATATGCAGTATATACATATATTGTCATAATTATATATATATATATATATATATATATATATATATATATATATATATATATATATATATATATATTAACGCATAGAAAGAAAAATGAAACAAAAACGTGACAAAAATAGACTCCCGGACAACGCCGGCAATTTTCAACTAGTATATATTAAAATAGAATTATAAGTTTATCTTAAATAATTGAAAATATTCCCGCGAGACTCTATTTGGGTGTCGAGATGAAACATTGAGAAATAACGATTTCTACTTAAAGTAAAAGCATTACTTTATAATTATAATAAAATTCTCTCGGTAGCAAGAAGTGCAACTGTAAACAAAAAACAAGGTTGTGCACTATAAGTTCGTTTATTGTCAGGCGGGCTTTGCGTAGAGGTTAAAATCTTGACTTATATATATATATATATATATATATATATATATATATATATATATATATATATATATATATATATATATATATATATATAGGGTGTCTCAAAAAATGTACTCACTCTTAGAATGACGAGAAAACCTTTATTTATGAACATAGAGAGAAATGAAATAGCTTCAAATACATGAAACAAATGTAATTGAAAAATCATGTTCGCAAATGTTCAAATTGATGTCCATTATAAATTTACTCACTCTTTTTTTTTGTTTCAGATATTCTGAATTAATGAAGCCATGGCAGGAAATCAACTTAGTTTCGAAGAGAGAAAGTTTGTCCTGAAATGCTATTGGAAGACCGAAAACGCCTCTGAAGTGCAACGCCGGTTCACAAGGGAATTCGCAAAACCGCCACCCACGCGCCGGACCATTGCGCGCATCAGAGACAAATTTGAAGCAGATGGAACCGTACAGAATACCAACAAACAACGTTCAGGACGACCACGGACATCTACGTCCCCTGAAAAAGAACTGCAGGTGCAGGAAACACTCCTTCGATCACCACAGAAATCACTTCGCCAAACTGCTCGGGAAACCCACATCTCAAAAGATAGTGTCAACCGCATAATGAAGCGTCTGCATTGGAAATGCTACATTCCAAGGCTGTGTCATGCTCTCAACGAAGACGATCCTGACCGGAGAGTCGAATTTTGTGAATGGTACCTGGCAAAATGTGCAGAAGATGTCGAGTTTGCACACAAAATTGTGTGGAGCGATGAAGCAATTTTCAAATTAAATGGTACCATTAACCGTCATAATTGCACGTACTGGTGTCCTGCAAATCCTCACGTAACAATTGAACACCATGTAAACTTACCAGGAGTAACAGTGTGGTGTGGGATATCCGCATTGGGCATCATAGGACCTTTCTTTTTCAACGAAACTGTCAATGGTGAGAGCTACCTCAACTTGCTTCAGGAATTTGTTGGTCCACAAATTACAGAGAGGTTTGGTGATGACGGCGATATTTACTTTCAGCAAGATGGAGCTCCTCCCCACTACCATCGCGATGTACGAGCTTACCTCGATGCAGTGTTTCCTGACACATGGATTGGACGAAGGGGCCCCAATGAATACCCTGCGCGTTCCCCAGACCTAACACCCATGGACTTTTTTGTGGGGATACTTAAAAGACAAAGTTTATGGCAACAAACCAAGGACAATTGATGCATTGAAATTGGAAATTAAAAGACACTGTCGTGATATTCCTAATGACATGTTTCGCGACGTTTGCGAATCCCTTGGTGCGCGTTATCAGCTTTGTTTGAACAATAATGGTCATCAGTTTGAACATTTTATATATATATAAGGTTAATACAACAAAAGATATAAGAGGCAACTAATATCTTCAATTAGTGGATTATTCTTTAATCAACACCCTGGATTCTTGCCTGGAGCTATTTTAGACTTGTTGACTTGGATGAATTGTATAGTTTCACTAAATAGTATGTTTTGGGCCGATATATTTGATGTGGTATATACATTTATATATTTTTCAAAGTTTAATTTTTATTACCTGCAGTAATATCATTGCGGTAATGGTCCTCTGAGGAGAAGACTTTCTTTGAAAACTCATGAGTTAAGAACTTTAAAGAACTTTGCCTGAACTTTGAATTGTAATAAAATTCTTTCACTTTATCTATTGCTATATATATATATGTATATATAATTTCAATTACTGTCTGTTGCGGCCGTGTGGGCTCTTAATTCGAGGCTGAATCTACGAACTGCATTCGAGCCCACGCCACTCCTGCACTAATGAGGATAGAAAATCCGAAACGACGTCGTCTGTAGGTATAAAAACACTTTAATATATATAAAAACATTGTATTTATATATATATTAGGACGAGGTGAATGCTTACAGATTCAAGGTGTCTCTATGAACGCCCTATGACCGTCTGAGATTATTTCCCTGCGCTGATGAGAGCCGTATATATATATATATATATTAGATTTAGGAGGGCGAAACTCGAGTCTAGGACTTCCGGTTTGTTTCTTTTCATAGGTTGTGGGTTGCGGCGTTGTCTGATTGTGGAAATAATTATATATATATATATATATATATAAACAAATTTTTATGACAGCCTTATAAGCATGTCCGCTTGTAAAGACATAAATAAACCTTAATGATCTTCCTTTCATCGTGACTGTTAGGTTTGCCGCATGGTTCTTGAGTTCAGAAAGAAGTTAAAATATTGTCTTAAGTCTGAGTTTCGAATCGTGTGACCGGCAAAATAATCATTTTCCACAAAATGATTACTGGAAAAATATGAAACACATGTGTATGTTGATAAGAAAATAAAGATATATTGATTTTAATACGAAAAAGACCTATAGAAAAATTTAAAAAATAAAAAAGGTATAATTAAACAGATGAATTATGTTATTTTAACAAAGTTTGCATATATATATATATATATATATATATATATATATATCCTATAAATATTTCTAATCAAATATTTAAGTCTTTTGAACGAAAAATTCAAAATGGCGTATTAGTGGGTTCCCCCATGTGTGAGTTTTTGCTCTCTTTTTATTTGTTTTTTGTTTGTTTTCACCCAAAAATGAACTACTGTATAGTGTAGGTTTTTTCAAGACACTTTAATCCAAGAACTTTTTACTCTTTGTGAAATTTTTCTGATGATTTTGTAGTGTTGCAGAGACGATATTGACATAAAAATGTTGTTTGGCACAAGACAAATGAAACGGACCGTAAAATATATATCTCACATAAATATTATGGTTTGTGGAAATGTGAAAAAATAAAAATAATAAAATAAAACCATAGTTATTGGAATATAATATGAACTAACTTATATTTGCTCTGTTATTAATAATTGACAATCATTGAGCTGAATCTTTTAAGGAGACTACAAAGTAAAAGGAACTGATAGTATATGCTAATACATATATTGTCATTAATAATTATATATATATATTTTATGAAAATATATTGATGGCAATTAAGCTACACAAAGGCTTCCGCGTTTTATCCCCGGGGGGAATCGTCAGGCTAAACGCGGGGATGAAACGCGGAAGCCTCTGTGTAGCTTAATTGCTATAAATATATTGTCATAACTTACTACCTAGCTCTACTCACGTATCGAGCACTGTTAAAGTAAATACTGAAACTTGACACATACAAAATTATCTCTTCTTATATCATTTTATGTAGATACATGAAATTATATATATATATATATATATATATATATATATATATATATGAAAGAAGAGTGAGAGAGTAGAGATTAGCATGTCCTTTTTTTTGTTGCTAATAACAAAACATTAAATTTCAATAATTTACACACCTGTGTGGTGTGTGTAGTCAACTTACACAGCAACCCATCTTAAACACGTACACACAGACACAGATGCACTTATGTTACGTTGTTCTTTTTTTAAATTCGAACGCTAAACACGCACAGACGCTTACGAAAGTCGGTGCGCGTCATACAAAGCGCGCCTAACGTTCAGCTCCGATTCTTCGTCTTTTTTGCACCGCGTCAAAACAATAGGTTTTATAAACAAGCACGCTTTTCTGTTTAGCTTATGAATGCCGGGTGTCCTTCTCTAGAGTTAATGAAAACGCATGTCGTTCGTTATATCTATACGAGTGTACAACCTCCGTCAAAGATGACGGGGAAAAACTATGCTTCGCCAGTGTTCAACATAATATTCACAGCAATATAAAATAGCGTTTAAATCGGTAAAACTTTTTTTTTTAAATAGAAAAAAGAAAGAAGGAAAACATATCAAACTAGAAAGTGTAAAAAAGAAAAAAACGTATCAATCAGTATTATCAGTAAAGAATGAATAGGGATAGAACACATCTCATTATGGAAGTAGAATGATCGATTTCTTTTCGAATTCATTTAAGGCGGCAATGAGTTAAATAATTTGATATTTGTTTTCGCCCCCCCCCCTGAAATGAAATTGACAACATCTTTGAGGCATGCATGGAAACGTATTTAAGTGAAATATTTTTGAAAATCAACACATCGTGCAATTTCGACCGGACTATACTAATCCTAACGTCTTCTAGAACTTGACGTTCTCTTCTACCTTTACCGTGATTCGACCCCTCGGGGTTAATACCATCAAAATGAGAAAGAAAAAGCAGAAAAAAACTATAAGACAGTCTCGCCTGACAAAGTTGTTCTACAACGAAAGCTTGCAAAAAAAAATAATAAATGATTTTTTTTTAATTTAAATTGCACGATGTGTTCATTTTCAAAAATATTTCACTTAAATATATATATATATATATATATATATATATATATATATATATAATTTTGTTTCATTTTACTTCAGTCGAAGTTCTCAGAGGCTAACACTTAACACTTAACCTCTATATGAGATGCATAGATATTAGAATATTCAATTAAAGTTCTCCTTTATTTCTCAAAAGTTGAGTTTGTAAAGAAAATAAGAACATTAATTTTCCTCTCCCCAATTTACCAGTTTACAATATAATAGTATATCTTTCTGGTAGTTTCACATTTTTCTCGGATTCCAGGACAAGAATTCATCTAGTCTGGTGGAGTATCCAGGTAAGTGTTGTTATATGAGCAAGTATATAGCCGTTCTGAAGGGATCTTATTTTTGCAGCGAATACTATGTTATTTTGAATATTTGGTCAGAGTTTACTTGTAGGGTGAAGTATCCTCATGCCAGGTTGTCCTGACAGAGAAACCGAAGAAACTCGAGGATAGTGTCTAGTAGGTAATTCAAACTCTCCCTTATATATATATATATATATATATATATATATATATATATATTATTTTGCATTGTGATCCTCTGTAATACAAACATTATTAAATAAATAAATGAATAAATGATATATATAAATATATATATATATATATATCGGAGAAGATATTCTTTGAAAACCATGGATTAAGGACTTTACAGTACT
>OY744543.1:79170910-79173410 GCA_963556195.1 Sepiola atlantica | reverse complement strand
GCTTTCGGGAAAGTCGTACGCCGTGTTAAATCAATGATTTATTATTCAAGAATTTATTCAAAAACAACTATTTTTTCAAGATAATAATCACAAACGATCTGAAAGCATTCGGATTATGTCAGAATACCAACCGGTCGGCGTTGGGTTGAAGAATACTTTACGGGCTTCTTCAACTTCATCGAAATATTTAAATCGGCGACACTTAAAGCGCTGTATTGATTGTGATAGGTTGTAGTCATATTTTCCCAATGTCTTCACTCTGGGACGGATCGGCATATACTTCAACAGCGTACCATTCCTCAATTTAATAGCTCGTCTTTCTAGCGGTATCGGGTTTTGCATGAAGGGTCGTTGATTTGAATCTTTCAAATTTCGAAGCTTTCATTTCTGCATTGATCAGAATATGCTGGTGTCAGATGAGGAAACGTCTGGGGTATGGGGTTAGGGTTAGGGTTAGGGTTGTTGTCAGATGAGGAAACGTCTGGGGTATAGGGTGAATGTGGCATAACTTAAACGGGGTTTTATTTGTGAATCTTTTTACTGGCCTCCCTAGCTGTATGCAGATTTGTATTAAATTATTAAAGGGAGGTGACGGTGGTTAAGCTGATAACGACACGGACTGAAGACCTGATTGTTCCAAGTTCAAATCCAGTCTGTTCCGCTGTACTACTTTAATTTAGGGATGTTGGCAACCTTCTTGTTGTCCTTCCCGTAAGTACCCAATGTCTTTCCAGAAAGATTTCTAACTAGAAAAATATCGGGGAAACTAATGCCAACACTAGAATCATCTGGTTGACACGAAAGAAGATCACATAATATGGCCAAAATGTCGGCAAAATGTATTCAATAATTTTAAACAATGAACACAGTCGTTGTTTCACTATTATTTTTAAAGTATGGAAGCCCAAAATGAAAGGTTTTATGCCCTTCACTGTCAAATTGACGCAAGAGAAAAGAAACATAATTGAAAAGTGTCACTCTATTTTAAACTAATAAAAAAAATGTTGAATAACACCCAGAAATGATTTAACAAGACATAATGCCAAGGTAATTAAGACCCAAACGCGGTGAACTAATTGGAAGGAATGTTAAGACATAAGCGATCCATGTAAACATGAGATCTGCCAAAACAGTTCCGAAAGTTTAGGCGCACTAAAGGAGAGTGAAATTACTCGGTACTAAAATGGCGTGGACGAATTTCGGGTGGAGTTTTAGTAGCACAGAGATTTCACCATTTTTTTTTTTTGACTAATCGCTTTCACAGTCAAATTTGCCGTTGAACATCATCCTCTTTTTATTTATGTTAACATTACTAACAAACGTTGAGCCAAGTTAGTCAAATGTTTATACAAATAAAACGCTTTTTTTTTTAAATATGACTTTGGAAAAGGTATTTACGAGTCTCTTACAAGGTTGGAACAACTTGCTAAAAATGTTGTTCCTTCTACGTAATAAAATATTTTTGAATATATATATATATATATATATATATATATATATATATATATATATATATGTATGTATGAATTTAGGAAAACTCGTCACAGGAAATTCGGCAACGGAAAATTCGTCAACGGATCATTATTTAGAAAGCCATTCTTAACATGGAGTGAGGGGGGTGTTAACTATTCTGTACTTTCACCTAACAATTTAATAAACAAAGATATCGTAATTTAACTTGAAAATCTTATCTAAAAAATAGCCCGGTTCGTAAACTGCGCAAGTACCAAAAAATAATATAAAAAAATGTTCTCCACTGGGGAGGTGGGTAGCCCCGTATTTACAAGTATATCTCCTGTAAAAACGGTTCTAAAATCTATTTTCAATCGATATTTATTCGATAATTGCCGAATTTTCCTACTTGGCCAAAAGTGACGAATATTCCGTTGACGAATTTTCCGTTGACGAATTTTCCATTGACGAATTTTCCGTTGACGAATTTTCCTGTGCCGAATTTTCCGGGCACCATCTATATATATATATATATATATATATATATATATATATATATATATATATATATATTATTCGTCCGAACACTTTAAAACACAGCATTTTTTTTGTAAATAACGGATACATTTTCTTAGACACAGACGAACAACACAGGTAGGGAGGACATTTTTTAATCACAAAATAAGTTAGCAAAACATTAATCTGAAACAAAACTGTTCTTGTCTTTTAAGGAAAGTGGGGTCTGATCAACTCTGCTGGGAAGCCATGAGATAAAATACGGTTTTGTTTTTTAAATTCCCGAAACAGTTTTTCATGGTAAAAAACTGATGATCCTGTACATAATGTTAAGACAAGCGTAAATTAATGGAAGCAAACTAATATAATGATTGTAAAAAGTAAATTGACTTACAAAAAAAGTGATTTTCCACCGAACGACTTGAGACTAAAATGGTTTTGTTTTTTTTTTTCATATAGTTGTAATGGATGGTTGAAAAACTTTCGAGACTATATATATATATATATATATATATATATATATATATATATA
>OY744543.1:79153410-79165910 GCA_963556195.1 Sepiola atlantica | reverse complement strand
AATTATTTTATATAGTTCAGATTGATTTTTATCAGAATCAATTTCAACGCAGAAAAAAGTCCAATATTCAACATTTACACGTGTAAAGAACCATTTATAAAATTGCAATAAGGCTATAAATAAATAAAAGGACAAGTAAGAGTTATATTTTATGTGATTTCATATCAGTTTCGGAGCGAATATATATATATATAGACAAGATTCCTAATTTTCTTATGACAGACTCGTTTTATGATGACAACGCTGTGATTAACATTTGTTATTCTGAGATGGCGATTAAGATTTGACTTTCTCACATTGCTATCCGTGACGCAAAAAATAGAGCATCTGCTTCACAGTTGATGGTGTCAACGTTTTTATTATATATAAATAAAGGATATATGTATATATATACAGGGGGATTCATAAGTCACTTCACTTAGCTATTTAAAATGATTACCATATGAAGCACAAACATACTATGAACTGTTGATAATTGTTATCTTACTCTCTAACTACTGCTATTTGTTAGGCAATGGAAACGTGATGTGAACAGAAAGCCTCCTTCGCACAACACCATAATCAATCAAATATGCTACAAAGAGTCGTAAATTCCTTGCAAAAAAGAATGGAGCTATGCATGCAGAACGAAGGTGGAAATTTTGAAAATCTAAATGTAATTTTAAACTCCCATAAATGAATTTGTTGAATAAACTTTCTGTTTTGTATTACCGTATTTTTTAACTTTAGAATTTCAAAAATAAATAGCTAAGTGACTTATGAATCACCCTGTATATATATATATATATATATATATATATATATATATATATATATATATATATATATATATATATATATATATAATAAAGTAAAGTAATACGAAATCACATAATCACCGGTGCAATAATTTTTTTCGACCTTACGAGGCGATTACATTTTTGAAAATAAATAAATTATTGCACCGGAATTTATTTCGCTCAAACACGCACACACGCTATATATATATATATATATATATATATATATATATATATATATATATATATATATATATATGCAAACACAAACCAGAACGGCATGATATGTGTGCTTTGCAAGGTAGCTAGGTTATCTATGCGATATTTTATCGTTCGTATATTCGTAGATTGCTATTTCTGTGTGGTTGCTATTTCTTTAATTCCTACGTCGAACACAACTAAAATTAGCTCGACAGACAGGCTTATTTAACTCACAACCTTACGTACTTTAATCTGATGAACCGACAACTGTGTGAGAAACAACAATCCATCGAAGTAAGAGAGAAACACAAACGTACACAAATAAGCTAATTTTAAAGACAAATAAGCTAGTTTTTAAGACAAATAAGCTAATTTTTAAGAAAAATAAGCTAATTTTTAGAGAGAAACACAAACGTACACAAATAAGCTAATTTTGAAGACAAATAAGCTTATTTTACAGAAAAATAAGCTAATTCTTAAGAGAGAAAGACAAACGTACACAAATAAGCTGATTTTTAAAACAAATAAGCTAATTTTAAAGAAAAATAAGCCAATTTTTTAAGGAAAAACACAAACGTACACAAATAAGCTTCATTCCTCGTATGTAAAACATCCAACAACAGAAAAAAAAAAAATAGCGGAACGCGACGGCAGGCGGAGATGAACACCATTCCAAAAGAAGACTTTCAGAGGTGTTTCCGGCAGTGGAGTGATCGGTGGGCTAAGTGTGTACAAGCAAAAAGGGCATACTTTGAAAGGGGACCAGGGTCTTAACCCCATCACGTATTTGAAATATTTTTTCTGGCCTATGGTCGGATACATTTTAGATAGGCAACGTATATGTATGGCAAATAAGCTACACAGAAACGTTCGTGTTTTATTCCTGAAGGAAATGCTCACACTAAATGCGTTGATATATGGTTTGCGATTGCTTTTATATCTAAATAGCGTTTACTCTAAGTAATTAACGAGTCGGGTTCGTTTGTTGTATTATTCCCTCTCGGGCTACTATTTCCAACAACTGTTAGATAATGGCCCTATGGGAATGGATGTATCTGTTGGAAATCGTTGGTTTGACTTGCGCGAATTAGCGCAGGTGTAGTCGAGTGCAGAATAGGGCCTGTTCTCACAGTCAGAGCTAACAGACGTTACAAGGTCACCGTGTTACAAGATCCCAGATCAGGGGTCAGTATGCACCTGTTAGAGGCTCTGTGACATCACAGGCCCTTGCGTGGGAAACATAGGGTTCCGTGACGTCACTCGTCCTTCGTGAGAAGCGAGTTTCGTCAGTCTGGGTTTTGGAGGCAAATCGATGAGACGTGATTATTACCATGTAATTTACAACAGATAAGGGAAATATTTCCCTAAGAAAATACAAGCGAGAGATATCCTTTCCCCCCTCTATGAATGGTTGAGAAAATAATTGTTAAGTAACTACGATAAAGTAGTGACTTGCTTTCTCTCCCTCTCTCTCTCTCTCTCTCTCTCGACGTAGTGAATGGCCAGGCCGATAAATAACAACGCTTGAAATAAAAAGAATTGAAACTTAAAGAGATTGTAGTTTTGGTGAGTCGGTCAAGAAGCTTTTGTCGCAGACAACGGACGGCGTGGTTCACGGCAGGAAGGAAAGAAGAAAGAATTCATCCACTAGACGACACGACCCTCTACTCGGCGAGGGAGAAAACTAAAGGTATGCAAACAATATATGAACTATGTGATTTATGATGTTTTAAAAATGACGAGTATTAAATGTGAACTGCCACGGCCCTTTCAGGGACGAGTATAACAAACGAGAACAGCCACGGCCCGTAGTGGGACAAGTATACGAAACGCGTACTGCCGTGGTCCAAGCAGGAGTAGTCCCATGAAACACAATCAATGGGTGTCAAGTTTTAAAATTACAATGTTGATGTTACACGGACACGCGGGAATAAAAAATAATTTAACACTGCATTATAGTAACATTATCACTTGAACGTTTAGTGACGTTCCTTTTATTTTATGGGATAATCGTTGAACCTTTACATCTCTTTCCGCATCTATTACGATGCAGCTGCACACGCTAGTACATATTAATATTGTGTCTTATGGCGAGATCTCTTTCCAAGTATTTTCATGCTTTATCCTTTTTATATGTAATCAGTTCGTTACAAAGGGTTCTTCAAAGCCGGTCGGATAGTAAAATATTTATTTGTTGGCAAAGATCCGCATCAAGGGAGCTGTTTTTTAAGCAGAACAAACAAAGCTGAAGAACAGAAGAAAAACAAAAGTAGAAACCATTTAGCAGGACTGAATGTCTATAGAGAGCAGACCATCAGTTTCTCTTTTATTTTCAACAGTGAGGAAATGAGAAATTCAGGAATAAATCAAATACCTGATCTATCGATTAAGATCACAAGCCGAGTAAATAATTGGAATTATTCATATTCAAAATATAGAAAATCATTTATCTTTTGAAAACGTATGGGCAATTCTTAAAAGCGATCATAGTACACAATCGTCTCTCTCTCACACACTGCAAATATATTTATTTATATAAAGTTTACTATCTGCATTTGTTTATATATGTGTATGTAAAGTTTTTGGAAAGAATGAAAACCAATGAATGAAACCCCTAGTGAATACAGTTAGATTATTAAGTGACGACATCCGAATGTAATTTAGCATCACCAAATGTGCTGTTATTGTCATAAAAAGAGGTAAACTTGTATTCTAATATTGCCTTGAACTCCCAACAACAGATCTGATAAAGAATGTTGACAGTGGAAGGGGCTACAAATACATGGGAATATTGAAAGTAAATAATATTAAAAAGAAAGAAATGATAAACTAGGCACAGCTGAGTACAACAGAAGAGTACATTTTATTCTTAAGTCGCACCTCCACAGTCGGAATACAATCTATGCTATTAATTCCAGAGACGTGGCTATCATGTGTATATACTGCTGGTTACTTTACTGGAATGTAGATAAATTAAAATGCTAACAATTTATGAAGCTTTTGCAAAGAAAGGAGTTGCAGATCGATTGTATCCACCTAGAAAGTATGGTTGTCGAGGCTAACTAGGTGTTGAGGGTGTTGTGAATATGGAAGAAAGTTTTCTACATAAATATATTTCTGAAAGTAATGAGATTCTTCTTCGTGAAGTAAAAAGAGAGGAAATACAAAGAACCGGGGTGAAAAAGAATCAAAGTTTCAAGACAAGGAGAGAGAGATAGATAGATAGAGAGAGAGAGAGAGAGAGAGAGAGAGAGAGAGAGAGAGAGAGAGAGAGAGAGAGGGTTTAAAATTAGTTAGAAAGACACTACACAGTGTATTCTTTCAGGTGAATGTCTATTTTTTATCTCTCCAATAGTGCTCTATTTTTAATTTTACTTGAAAGGGGCTTCTTATGATATAAAATTATATTTGTTTTAAATATTTTACCTGCATACGACGTCATTTTGAGCTATCATATATATATATATATATATATATATAACTTTTTCATGTATCCACATGAAATTTTATGAAGAGATATAATTTTTTATGCATCAATTTTCAGTATTTATTTCAACAGAGCTCGATATGTAAGTAGAGCTAGGTAGTTATTTATGAAAATATGTTTATGGCAATTAAGCTACACAGAGGCTACAGCGTTTCATCCCCGGGGGGAATCTTCAGACTATATATATATATATATATATATATATATATATATATATGTGTGTGTGTGTGTGTGTGTGTGTGTGTGTGTGTGTGTGTGTGTTGTGTAGTAAATGCATGTAGTATAAAAATATACTTATGACAAATAAGCTACACAGAAACGTCTGTGTTTTATTCCAGTGGGAAATCATCACGCTAATTGCCAATTAGTCTGATGATTTATCTTGGGAATCATATATATATATATATATATATATATATATATATATATATATATATATATATATATATATATATATGTGTGTGTGTGTGTGTGTGTGTGTGTGTGTGTGTGTACTCGTGCGTTTTATCAGAATAGAATTCTACTGGTTCCAATATCTATTCACCGGTTTTCATAAATTGACTTTGTCGTGTTAAAATATTGATATCAATTTCGCACCTGCGACAAATTCAAAACAAATTAACACGTACCTGTCGGATCCCTCGCGTGCTTCTCCCAATAAACAGATTTGTATTCTATCAATTATTAATATCTGATAAGCTATGTCAAGTATGACAGAAGGTCACTATTTTTTTGCGCCTGCATAGAAGAAACGCAGCAGGTTTTCTTCTTCGAACACAAATCAATTATTAGTAGTATTAGTTAATTTCCATTTTCATATTGAATGGCCTTGCGTCAGACAAGTCTTGCTTAGATATTCAAAATTTAAGACGGGTTTATCTCGAATAAGTAACTGTAAGGCAAGAAATGCATGCGATTTTGTAGAACCGACCTGCCATGAATGTAAATATAACCCCATTTTCATGCGCCGTGTTCACACGCCATTGACCTATTTCCCGAGTCTTCTGTAGACAAGCCTCTGGCTATGGTGAAGGTTAGAGTAGAGGCATGGTTCGAGTTACTCATAGGCTATAAAAAATTCAAAAATAAACGCCACAGTGGAACGCATCGCGGAATGGTGGACAGATACTTGTGTGAGTTTTTGTAGATTCAGAGATATAATAGAAACGATCTTTTATAGAATGGCATGAGTGGATTCCATCTGTTGGTATCAGCAATATTTTTTTTAACTACAAATCGCATTTTAAGGAAAGGGGGTATTTTGGCGGTGGTTTTAGGGAAAGGGTATTTTTGGGCGGTGTGTTTTAGGAGGGGGGGTATGTTTGGCGTTTTTTAGTGGAGGTGGTATTTGAACTGTATTATTTAAAGCAGAAGTTATTTTTGGCGGTATTTTTTAGAAGAGAGATATTTTTAGCGAGTTTTTTTTTTAGAGGAGGGGGCATTTAGGCGGTGTTATTTACAGGAGAAGGTATTTTGGGCGGTATTCTTTAGGCGAGGAGGTATTTTTAGCCGGGTTATTTTAGGGAAGGTGGTATTTTTGCAGTGTTTTGTTAAGGGCGGGGGGGTCTTTTTTGCGGTGTTTTTTAGAGGAGGGGTATTTTGGAGCGAGTTTTTTGGGGGTGGAGGTATTTGGGGCGTTTTTTTAAGGGAGGTGGTATTTTAAGCCGATTTTTTTTAGGGAATAACATATTTGGGCGGTGTTATTTAGAGAAGGTGGTATTTTTTATGGTGTTTTTTAGGGGAGAGGGTATTTTTGGCGTAAAATCCGTAATGCCTAATGCTAGTTTTAACATGATTAAAAGTAGTAACGCAACAAGATAAGAGTCAGAAGAGCGGATGACAGGATAGGTGAGACGACTGTTAGCCGACGGGTCGTCCGTCTCCAGGAGTTAACCATGATATGCGCTTGTTTTCTTGCATGTCTCTGTTTCCTTTTCAATGAAGAATTTACTATTTTTGTAAAATTAATAGTATATCTATATATGGCTATATTCTATTGTTGTTGCTGCTTGTTTTTTATTAAGCGAGTCGAACGTTTGCATACAGCTCATGAAGATCGTGCCTCAGGATTATTTGGTCTGCATGAAGCCCTCCGCAGTGGTTGTAGCGATTCGTTAACTTGTAAGGCTGGAGGTGTTTACGGTCGGTACAAAGAACAGCAAGGCTTACTAGTTGAATGCGAAGTCGGGTGAAATTTGGTCCAGAAAACAGAACGAAGCAACACTGCTATTTTCACTCCATTGGGTTGCGGTTCCGTGCCTGAGGCGTTACCACACGCTAAGCCAGAAACGACAAAAGAACGACGGATCCTAATACCGACTCCATCATAGATTTTCACCAAACCCCTGTTAGACGAGTATCTCTGACACTACCACTTTGCCACCGAACCTATAGATGTGAGAAAGGGTTGGACTTTTAGTGACGTGTTACTGTTGTTTCCGTCGTCATCGCCGTTGTTTTTATATGAGGATTATTTGGATTGTATGCAATCCTCCTCGTTCAGCGTAGCCATTCTTTATACCTGCCAGATTGCAGGGGTTTACCCTCGACGCCCAGAGCAACAAGGCCCCGTTGCTGCGTACAGAGTCGGGAACGTTTGACCCAGAACACACAAAAGAATGCGCAGAGGTCATGTTGTTATCCTAACTCTATGAATTTGCATCTCCGAAAACGACACGCCTTTGGTTGCCACAAACGCAAAGGAAGTGACGACCAGTGGACGACAGATCTTGATGTGGACTCGTCCGGGATTTTCACCAGAGCCTTGTTAGCAGGATAGCTCTGAGACTACCATATTGCCATCGCTCCTAGCATAGTAAGGACAGGTTGAACTTTGGAGGGGATTTCTTCTGTTGTTATCTTTGCAGTGTGCACACTTTTCGTCTGTACATGAATGTTTTGAATGGTGGGAGGAAAGTCGAATGACGTAAATAAAGAAACGAGACTGTTTTGTTTTTGTGTCTGTACATTTTAGGTTGTTAAACGTCATGAAACACTGCTGGCTAATGTTAACCTTTACTGCATTGAAGTGATCTTTGTATTGTAGGATTCACGTTCAGCTGAGTGGATTTTAGTTGTTGTAAATGTGATTCTGAAGTATGGAGAAAACGGAACGAAAGAAGAAGAAGAAGAAGAAGAAGAAGAAGAAGGGAGGAGTGGGAGAAGGAGAAGAAAGAAATGGAGAAAAATGAGTCAAGAAGGAATAATAAAGAGTAGGAGAAAAGCACTTTAGAGGAAAAGAGTTGTAAAAAGGTTGAAGAGAAGGAGAATAAGCAGAAGGGAGAGGAGGTAGGAGGAGAAAAGAGAGGAGAAAAAAGAAACGAAAAAAAGAAAAAAGAAAGAAGAAAAGGAAAGAGAAGAAGAAAAAAAGAAGAAGAAGAAGAAGAAGAAGAAGAAGAAGAAGAAAGAGAAGTAGAAAAAAGAAGAAGAAGAAAAAAGAAGAAGAAGAAGAAGAAGAGGAAAGAGAAGAAGAAAAAAAGAAGAAGAAGAAGAAGAAGAAGAGGAAAGAGAAGAATAAAAAAAGAAGAAGAAGAAGAAGAAGAAGAAGAAGAAGAAGAAAGAGAAGTAGAAGAAGAGGAAAGAGAAGAAGAAAAAAAGAAGAAGAAGAAGAAGAGGAAAGAGAAGAAGAAAAGAAAAAAGAAGAAGAAGAGGAAAGAGAAGAAGAAAAAAAGAAGAAGAAGAAGAAGAAGAAGAAGAAAGAGAAGTAGAAAAAAAGAAGAAGAAGAAGAAGAAAAAAAGAAGAAGAAGAAGAAGAGGAAAGAGAAGAAGAAAAGAAAAAAGAAGAAGAAGAGGAAAGAGAAGAAGAAAAAAAGAAGAAGAAGAAGAAGAAGAAGAAGAAAGAGAAGTAGAAAAAAAGAAGAAGAAGAAGAAGAAAAAAAGAAGAAGAAGAAGAAGAAGAGGAAAGAGAAGAAGAAAAAAAGAAGAAGAAGAAGAAGAAGAAGAGGAAAGAGAAGAAGAAAAAAAGAAGAAGAAGAAGAAGAAGAAGAAAGAGAAGTAGAAAAAAGAAGAAGAAGAAGAAGAAGAAGAAGAAGAAGACGGGCGAGAGATTGGAGACGGGGGAAGAGAGAGAAAAAGAAAAGATAGAAAAAAGGAGGAAGATAACTGGCAGAGGTAGATAAAAAGTATTAAAGAAGAGAAAAGAGAAAAGAAGAAAAGAGAGGATGATTCTCATGATGATGATGATGATGATGATGATGATGATGATGATGATGATGATGATGATGATGATGATGATGACGATGACGATGTTACGAAATGATAATAAAAAACGAAGAAACGTTGAGAAAAAAAAGCTATTGCTAAAATTCGAGACGATGCGAGTGAAAGAAGAGAGAAATCACAAAAACAAGAAACTAAATGAATAGAAGAATCGAAAAAAAGATGAAAAACAACAACCAGCCAAAAATAAAAAAAAAACAAAAAAATAAAGATGACGTATACAAATATAAATGATGTTCACCCTTCCTAAAAGGGCGGACACTTAGTTAATATCGCCAACAAGCATTATTCCAAATATCGAAGAATTACAGCATCACGTTTGATTATCTCTAATAATTCCACTGGTTTTCTTCATGTTTCACCGCATGGCCTTTTACTCGACATGAAAGAATATAAAAAAGGTTCGTTCTAACATTTTCCTTTTCTTTTTTCTAAGATACGTACTCACATCTTGATAAGGGACTTTGTCTGTCGGCCAAGATATCACGCTTCCGTTTGGAACTTGACCTTTGGCCAAGAAGCAAAGTGTAGTGTCTGTTTTGATGCTGTCTTTCCTCTTTTCTCTCCTTAATCATTGAGGAAGAACTTTTTTTTTCATTTTACAAATGAGTCACCAGTTATCAAGACCCAAAGGCAAGTCGAGGATAAGGGTTATTGGATTGAGCAGATAGACGGTGAACCCCCGAGGGGATTTGTAACGATGGTCGTAAGTGGTCAGAATTAGATTACTTAAGAGAACGGCTAAACTAAAGTTTGTTTACATTCGACTTGAAAACGAAAATGTTATAGTCAGCCGGGCATGAGCAGTCCGATGGTACTGTGTTCCACAAACTGACAGTTCGAGGACACAAACTTTGTTTACAGAAGTTCCGTTTATTTCTAGGAACACAGAATAAGAAAAGACATTTATTGACAGTGGTTGTAGCTAGACGAGTTTGTGTTGTGAATGTTTTACAGGGGGTTACCATACAATAAAGCTTAGCGAGCCCTACTAAACTGAATTATTTTTTTCTTTTGTTCCAATCCCGAGTGTCCCTCTTTTAGGGAGCTGTAATATCCCCACCTGCCTTTTGGCTAAGATCAAAGTGTAGTATGTGTTCCGATGGATACTGCACCCCATACTGGCGTTGTTTTGTCCTTCGGGTCTTGATTTACGCCGGTCAATGGGTCTGTCTTGTGCAGTTCTAGGAAGTCCACCCTCCCAGGCTTTGCCTCCCCTCTTTGGGGAGGAGTAAGTTTATTGCTTACTGTCTGAGGCGCCCCTACCGGGGAATGCCGACGGGGCTGCCCAGGCAATTTTTAAATGGCCAGAGTGCTCACCTCTCGGGCGCTGGCTTTTCAAACCCCACTTTCCCGACCCGACCTTGGGTCACATCTTACTTGTGGGAGTAGGATAAAAACTGGCCTTGTGCCTAACTCCTGGAGAGGAGTAAATCAATACAAGCGACCTTGTGTCTAACTCTGCCCTCGTCAGGGGGCAAGTAAATAGGAACATATTCATAATTAAATTCGTAATCTGAACAGCGCATATTATTTTAAATGCGCCCGAGCATATCAGAAACAGGATCTGTCCGTCAGTCGGCCTCTCACACTTACGTATAAAACAGTCTTTTAGATACGTCTACTCATCTCTATAAGAGACTATTTGTCAGTCTGTCACGCTTAGTTAATGTATAGTATTATCTTTGGTCTTAAGTTTGAAATAGCTTCCACGTATCTCTTATAAGAGACTCTAGCAGACGGTCTGTCATGCTTAAGTAATAAATAGCATTATCTATGGTCTGTCACGCTTATGTTTGAATAGGCATTTTAGATGCGCCCATCCGTCTCAATGAGAGTATTTGTCCATCCATTGGTTAGTCCGTCAGTCTGTCACACTTAAATAACATTTCCGTACTTTTATAGTTTACGGACAGTGCTATTTTTTAGATAGGATTTTCAAGTTAAATGTTATTTTTACGGTATATTTTGATTAGTAAATTGTTAAATGAAAGTACAGAATAGTTAACAAAGATCCCTTCCCCATGTTAAAAATGGGTTTCTAAAAAATAACTTAATTTTTTCAGTACGGTCCGTAAACTGCAGAAGTACCATTTCTATAAGAGAATCTTCGGCAGTCTGTAACTCTTACGTTATTACATTATCTTTAGTCTGTCAGGTTTAAATTTGTAACATAATATCGTTGGTGTGGTCTGTCACGCTTAAGGTTGAAATATAATCTTAGATAACATTTTTTTAAATGCGCCAATTCTTCTAAGAATCTCTGTCCATCCTTTAGTCTGTCACGCGTAAGTTCGTTTTCATTGGTAAACGCGCTAATTGAATGGACGTACATTTGAAATATTATTTCTTGTTCTTCGTTTAGTATTCGTTATAAAAGAACATTTCTAAACGTTTGTGTGGATAATGCTCGTCGGGGAAGGTAGGTATGTGCCCTTAACAATTTGAGAACAAAAGAACCCTTACTGGAGTGTCTCAGATTTGGAATGCTTTTCGTCCGACGAATGGACCCTAATTTTTTCCTGTCCTCGTCTCCCGAGATGTCAAAAAATATTCGTGGTGAATCGGTTCGTTTAACAGTCATTGACCAAAAAATTAAGAGGGAATCGGGCGTGCCACCATTTTGAAGAGATTGGAATAACATAGCAAACAATAAAAAAAAAAGCCACGAACGAAAAAAAAAAACGGGCAAATAAAGTTGGAGTTATGTAACGTTTTTAAAGTTACCTAAGATATTTTCGTTAGAGAAAAATGTTTTTTTAATAAAACAATTTTGATAGAATTATGGGGGTTAATAAGGCGGAAGTAGTATTTGCGAATACGCAAAAACATGAAGAAAGACGGTGGTTGCATGGTTGTCTTTTGTTTACATTCTTATCAACCATTTTTTGGTTACTTGATGCTAAAAGTTCGATCATTTAGTCACGATTCCATAATCCAAGTTCATAAGATCTTCCACTTCTGGGATAAATTTCCGAGCAATTCCTAATTCTATATATATTCTTTGTTATTATGATTATCTGGACTAAGATTGACCATCTTGGAGTTTTATTCTCACAACGTTTCGGCCGATTTAACCTCTAACCTTCTTCGGGTGCGTCTTGTCGAACTCGGGAATCTTCATGTTAAACCGGTGAACCTATACGGAATTTTAAACTGAAACATGTAGAAAGTGGACTTTGAGTTGTCAACAGCCTCGTAACTCTCGCTTCCCTTATTTTGTCCTTTAGTCCTCACATTCCATGAGCGATGTTTCTGACAAAGGGGGAAGAATTGCTGTTTTCTAGGATGGATTCTATCAATCAAACACTTATTATTGACTAGTTTGAAACCTTGAAGTAGTAGTATTTTAGCTCCTAACATCAAGTGGCTTCATGCTTTGTCTGGAGCGATTTCCATTTTAAAAAAAATCACGGGGGTAGGTTGTTCTCTTTCCGCCTGTCAGGACTGAATAGCAATCTGAATTTTATGTAATTCTTAGGTTTTATCGTCTGTTGTAAGGATTGACCCCTCAACAACCAAAGTTGTGTCAGTCAGAACTGATTGTTAATGAATTATTATTATATTATTATTATTTACTCACTAGGAGTTCTCACACAGGTCATTAGTGATTGCTCACCGACAACCGGTGGTATTCCCTGGAGTCTGAGTGACAACAAGTCTCCCCAGATTTCCAGTATTCTCCACCTCTTTTCGATAGCCACCGCAAATAAATTTGCAGTATCACAACAGCCGCTTACCATTGATTTCTCGCTGGTAATGACTATTGGTCTTCTCATGGATTTGGGGGGCAATAAGCCTCCCCGAGGTCCCAG
>OY744543.1:79128410-79148410 GCA_963556195.1 Sepiola atlantica | reverse complement strand
GGGCTCTGTCTATCGGCTAATCAATCATACGTAAGTTTGAAATAGAATGTTGTCGCTCACTGGCACGCTTGCAGTTTAAATTCCATATTAGTCAGTCTGTCATCTTTAAGTTTATTTATATTTTATATATATATATATATATATATATATATATATATATATATATATATATATATATATATATATCTAGGTTGCATCTTCTCCATATATTAAAAGCAAACAAACCCTATTTAATAGAATTCACTTTAATATTAGTAATAATATACTAAAATGTCTATAATTCCAACATAAGTATTATATAATTCCCGCTTAAAACCTTCTATAATACTAACACATGGTCTGTACCTGATTAACTTCATTCCCCTGAAGATGGACCCGGATGGGTCTGAAATTACTTCGAACACAAATCTAAACTATGGCAGATTCCTCAGCCAATTTCCCTCCGAAACTAAGATCCTGATTCGGACTATTGAAAAGATCTACCAAAGGATATCTAGACATGAGTTGTCTCTTATATTCAACAATACAAATATATATATATATATATATATATATATATACATATATATATATATATTTATTTTATACGTACATGAAAGTAATCCATGGACACGTGTTTCTGGCACACAGCCGTCATCAGCATGGCTAACTTACACAGAGATCGAACCTTCGATATTGATGTCTATAGTCCAACGTTCTACCACTGGACCAAGACGCTCTTTCTAGAAATATGTACGATTTTTATCACCTAAATATTTAATGTATTTTTATGTAATTATTTTAATTGGTGATCGCAGCGTTCGTTGTTATTTTGCTTACCATTATTTCAGTTGTCACACTTCCTAAGTGATTAAGATGCAGAAAATTGCATTATTAGTCGCCCTTAACTTCATAGGACGTATTTTTCGATAATATATATATTTTTATTTATTTTATACGTACATAAAAGTAATCAATGGACACGTGTTTCTGGCTCACAGCAGTCATCAGCATGGCTAACTTACACAGAGATCGAACCTTAGAAATTGATGTCTATAGTCCAGCGTTCTATTTATAATTTTATTTTTTCACATTTTCAAAAAACAGACTATTCCTGTGAGATGTATATTCACGACTCGTTTCCCTGGAGGTGTATTAATTTTTTTGTAAAATTTAATGCAGTTTCCCATATATAATTATCTCTTTTGAAATTTAGGTTTTCACGTTTTCCGCGTTTTCTATAGTCTTCCTTTCCTGTCTTCATTTCATTTCAAACCTTCTTTGCTGTTTAATGTTTCTACATCCCTATGACTTCTTTCATCTGTCATACTATGTATTTCATCTCGTGTTAATATGATTTCTCTACATATAGTTCAGTGGTGTTTCTTTGCTTCTTGTTTGCGTCTTTGCTACATACATTTATTTATATATATAATATATATATATATATATACATATATATATATTTTTATTAATTAAATAAATAATAAATATATATATATATATATTATTTTTATACGTACATAAAAGTAATCCATGGACACATGTTTCTGGCTCACAGCCGCCATCAGCATGGCCAACTTAGACAAAGATCGAACCTTCGATATTGAGGGCAATAGTCCAGCGTCTTACCATTGGACTACGACGCCCTGCCTAGGAATATTTACGATTTTATCACCTAAATATTTAATGTATTTTTATGCAATTGTTTTTTATAGGTGATTGCATCGTTCGTAGTTTTTTACTTACTACTATTTTGATTCTTTCACTTAAGATGCAGAAATTGCATTATTAGTTGCCTTTAACTTTATAGGACGTATTTTTCGTTAATATATATATATATATATATATATATATATATATATATATATATATATATATATATATATATATATATATATATATATAATTTTTATACGTACATAAAAGTAATCCATGCCACTTGTTTCTGGCTCAAAGCCGTCATTAGCATAGCTAACTTAGACAAGGATCGAACCTTCGATATCGATGTCTATAGTTTAGTTGGACTACGACACCCTGCTTAGAAATATGTACGATTTTTATCACCTAAATAATTAATGTATTTTTCTGTAATTGTTTTTATTGATCATTGCAGCGTTCGTTATTTATATATATATATATATATATATATATATATATATTTATATATATATTATATATATATATGTATGTGTATATATATATATATATATATATATATATATATATATATATATATATATATATATATATATATATATTTCGTTTTCTGTGAACTTTACTTCTAATTAATTATTAGGTATAAACTCTCGTGTCAAAACGAGATTTGCCAACTAAATTTGTTATTTACTCCAAATAAGTAGGTGGCAATAACAAGAAGCAATTACACCCATAGATATACAAATCTATAAAGTTAAAAGCTTTCTAAAATGCGGCTATTTGTGGCCATTAATTTCTCACTTCGATTTCATACTCAGTCAACCAAACAATCTATTTGCTTGCTTACTTGCTGAGAACAGTTTAGTAAACCTATTTTAGAATTGAAAATAAAATGTAAGTGTATATCCATCAACGAGAATATCACTAAAAAAAACCAAACGAGTAAATTCCGGGGCATTTAACAACGCTTGCATATCTATCTATCTATCTATCTATCTATCTATCTATCTATCTATCTATCTATCTATCTATCTATCTCTCTCTCTCTCTCTCTATATATATATATATATATATATATATATATATATATCTATATATATATATATATATATATATATATCTATATATATATATATATATATATCTATATATATATATATATATATATATATATATATATATATATATTACATGTATCCGCATAAAATTTAATAAGGAGATATAATTCTTTATGTATCAATTTTCTAGTATCTACTTTAACAGCGCTCGATACATAAGTAAACCTAGGTAGTAAGCTATGAAAATATATTTATGGCAATTAAGCTACACAGAGGCTTCCCCGTTTCATCCCGGGGGCAATCTTCAGGCTAAAATGCATGGAGTTATTTTTGCCGAGTGTTTTATAATCTGATTGGTTAACTAGCTAGCCGTGTTATAAAAACACCCGGCAAAAATAACTCCATCCATGTTAGCTTAATTGCCATAAATATATTTTCATAGCTTGCTATATATATATATATATATATATATATATATATATTATATATATATTGCAATATGAATTATTCAAAATGATGATGAGCAATTAGAACGCCATAAAATGCATTTTAGTTGTATTAACTTTCATTTTTTTCTAATTTAGTTTTCGAAGATATACTTCATTTTCAGAATTTCAAATAAATGTATGTTATAATACTTTTTTTCTTCATCTCATTCGCGTGATGTTGAAACAAATTTGGGATAAGAATTTCTTTAGTCAAGAACGTCACGTGGCAGTGAAAATTGAAATAAGAAATGTATATACATATATATATATATTATATATGAAAAAGGAAATTATAGTTTTCTTGAAGCATTGCTGGTAAATATAAATGTGAGTTGGTAATCCGAGGCAGGAGCAATGTGATATAGGTACCGGAAGGTGGAACAGATGAAAAAAATAAATGAGAAAATAAGAATGGAATCTCAAGTCAATTTATTAATATTTTACGTTAAAACAGATTAAATACCGGAGCAGTAAATAGAAAAAAGTTTACTGTCAAGCAATTTAAAAAAGTTCTAGCAAAGGTAAACTTTAATTTTCGAGAGCGGGACCTCTCATTATCAAAAGAACAAAAATATGACCGAGTGGTCGAAGGGCAAGATGGACACAACTGTTGACAAAATACCGCAGAGAATAGATGGTAGATACGCAGAAAATGGGTTCAGGCAAGCTAATTAGGCAAGCTATATATATATATATATATATATATATATATATATTAAACTCAAAGAAAGAGGCCCTTAAATAAAACATGTGTTAGATGCAGATATTTTTATTAAAATCAATATATATATTTTTTCTTCATCTTGACCTTTTCTCTAATAATTTCGCTCAGTACAACGAGCCTCATCAGAGCTTTAAACAAATACAAGATATTAACCTTTTTTTTCGTAAGAGACTTTTCTGGTCTTGTTCAAGTGGCGTCCGATGTCGTGTGGACTTATTATGTAATATATCTTTTAAATGTGAACTTCAATCGCGCATGGTCGCTAGTAGGTATACACTTGAGAAAGTTCATTTTTTAAGCATCTTTACAACTTAAAACTTAAAGAAAGCGGCAAAATGCCTTTTTAAAAAAAATTGATTTTAATAAAAAATATCTGCATCTAGCACATGTTTTATTAAGGCATGTGTCTCTTTCTTTAAGTTTTAAATTGTAAAGATGCTGAAAAAATAAACTTCACCAAATTTATATATATATATATATATATATATATATATATATATATATATAGTGAGAGAGAGAGAGAGAGAGAGAGAGAGAGATAGAAGAAAAAAGAGTGATAAATATGCGACGATTGTCCAAATTTATTTCAAATTTCAATTGTTCAATGCAAGGTGTATTCAGTAATAAACTAGTGTTTATTATTCTTTCCTTAAGCCAAGGCTTTTCTTTCATTTGGATTAAAACCTTGAATGAGATATCATCTGCCTTATTTGGTCCTGGAAGTATATTAAAAAATGGCCAGTCTCTCTCTTTTCAATCCCCTTTAAGTGCGTCTGGACTTACCTATATTTTGAGCACTTTCTCCACACTGCTCCCACGCAAAGAGTTTTTCTTCACATTCTACAATTCATCGGACTTCTTTTTCAACGGAAATTTACCACCCGGACAATTTGCATATCTTTTTCACGGAACTTTTCTTTTCATTCACTGCGTTTTTTTAACAAAAATTCCTTTAATAATAATTTTCATATTTTTCAAATATTTGAACTTCTGTTTTTTCGAAAGCCAACTTATCCATCTGTATTTCTCCTCTGATGATAAGATTTCGATCTTTGAAAAGCCTTGGCTTAAGGAAAGAATAATAAACACTAGTTTATTACTGAATACACCTTGCATTGAACAATTGAAATTTGAAATAAATTTGGACAATCGTCGCATATTTATTACTTTTTTCTTCTATCTCTACAATTGCTCTATCTCGTATATTGAGCTAATCCTCTTCACAATAGGTTTCATCTACTAAAAGTTTTCACTTTGGTTTATATTTGATCCTATATATATATATATATATATATATATATATATATATATATATATATATATATATATATATATATATATATATGTATAAGCAGTTTCCATGTATCGATTAGGTAAGTGATTCTAAATAGATTTTAAACCGAAGTTCAAGTGGATTTTCGCATCCCTTAAATTGGACCAAATTCTACGAGAATGACATTTTCAATTCAGACCGTGATTGAACGGAAGCAGCCACAATCACAGACACCATAATATAACAGACGAATTTCTTCGACAGTAAATACAAAATTTGGAATTGGTAAAAGAAACAATAAAGTAGATTCTATAAATATACCGTTTTTTGTATTAGTAACAGTGGCCAATCTCATAAGAGAAACCTACCTGCGCTACGAAAAACTATATATGTTCAAAATTCATTCAGAGATGGTTTTCTTTATTTAAGTAATGTTCGTACCGTCGTTTGATATAAGCAGGTATATGTAGATTACATACATGCGTTTATATATACGAGATGTTTTGAAAACTGATACCATAACTTCAGGAGTATGTTCTCTCTTTCTATATATACATATGACTAAAGCTGTTTGGGGTCGTTTTTGTAATATCACTCCATTACTCGTCTAATTTTTGTTTGTGATACATGTCTTGATCTGTGGTCTTCGGTTTGTGCTGATCGTAGATATTTATTTGTATTTGGTCTAAGAAATGCTGTTACCGGAAATAAAAAGGACCAATATTTGCAGACTCCCATGTTGGCTATCAAAGTAAAAGTTAATTAACTAAAGCAAGTAATTGGTTACCCATGGTGGGATTAATACATCTATACTTTTAATTATTAATTAATTAATTATTAACTACCAAGGATATGCTTTAATAGTGCCGTTAAAAATTAGCTCTATAATTAGCTCAATTTACAAGTTAAATATGTTATAGTATAACTTTTCTTGTATTCGCTTGGTCTTACCGGATTCCAAGACAAGAATTAATCTAGTTTGGTGGGGTATCCAGCTTCGTGGTGTAACACCATTTTTGGAGAAGGTGCACTATTCCTTCTATAAGCCAGTGTAGGTAGAATACTATGTTATATTAAATATTTGGTTAGGGTTTACTTGTACGGGGAAGTATCCTCATGTCAGGATGTCCTGACAAACATCTGTATAAAGAGATTTTAGACACTCGAGGACAGTGTCTAGTAGG
Source organism: Sepiola atlantica (assembly GCA_963556195.1). Lineage (NCBI taxonomy): Eukaryota > Metazoa > Mollusca > Cephalopoda > Sepiida > Sepiolidae > Sepiola > Sepiola atlantica. Next base: position 79,142,045 of record OY744543.1, on the reverse strand, counting down.
CATTCAAGTTCTCTCCAGTAGGCATTCAAGTTCTAGCATGTGATATATATGTATGTGTGTGTATAAATATACTAGACGAACTATCACTAACCGGGGATCGAGTATACAATGAATGATGTGACAGGGATTACCTCATCCGTTTCTTTAAAGAGGTGAAGGACACCGGGCAAATTCTTTATAATGTCACAAAACGAGGACTTTACAAATGGATGCTGATATCCACTAAACAGGTTGAAGACATCAGGAAGAGATTCATTATAACGACGCCATAGAGGCTGAATCAAACCCAATTTAGTAAAAATAAAATTCTGTCTATTACTGAAGAAACGTCATAATGCTGAATTCACAAACAGATGACGTAATCCACTAAAGTAGAACATAAACAATGAATCACGGATCGTCTGTGTGGCAGTTACTCTGATGTAAGTGGCGTCGTGTAGTGGCTACAGGCAAGAACTGTGGGCTAATCGTACCAAGTTCGAATTCTGTCGATTCGGCTTGTGTGTCACTTTCACTAATGCCCAAAGGTACCATAACCCTCTAGCTCTGGTAGGGTAGACTAGACTTGGTTGTGCAACTAGATAAAAATAAGGAAAACTCGGTAGTAACAGTTGTTCTCTGCTTATTCCGGCATTATTTCACTTTCACTAATGCCCTTGAGATGATACCCTAACCCTCCAGCTCTTGGAGGGGAGACAGGATTTAATTATGCAACTAGATTAAAAGAAGGAAAAATCGGCAGTAACAGTTATTCTCTACTTATTCCGGCATTATTCCCAGTCGTCCTGGATCTCATTCCCAGTGGACTTAAGTAGTGCGTGTTCATGAGATGTGCGATTTCCCATTACGCAACATTCGCTTCATTATAGATTCCCTAGGTAGGCACCCTTAAAAAGGTATCGATTGTTCCTTGAAACTGAATAGAGGCCAATATATATATATATATATATATATATATATATATATATATATATATATATATATATATATATATATATATATATATATATATATATATATGGAGGATAGACAAGACGGCGTAAATTGTTAACAAGCAAATAAATGCCCTTTATGCCCGCCCTCTCCATACTACTAAGTCTCACCCTAGCCATAACCCTAACCCGACCCGCTACCCGCTCAATCATTTATTGTACCTTCGATAAACAAACACAGTTATTTGTGGAGGTGGGGAAAGGTTCTGTTCAATTCTAGACCCTTAGCTCTCGGATGTTGTGTCGGTACTTTTGTGTGACGCAGACCCCGAATCATTCCAGATATGCAGTGGCTTAAAATATCAGCGGAAAAACATGTCCGTTGCTCGATAGCGAACGGACAACATAAAAAAACAAATATAATGAGAAAAGAGGGTCTAGTCTTACCTTCAAAAGCAATATATATATATATATATATATATATATATATATATATATATATATATATATATATATATATATTAAAATAAACGTTAGAAAATAACTCAGCATCATACGAACGGGAATAACAAAGTATAAAGGTATGCGAGACGCGTTCCGTCGAGCGGCTTGTCACGCTTCAGGTCCATCGTTAAACACGCAGTTTAAATGACCCTCTTATTTTAAATGGGTTAGAATTGGGGTTAGGGTAAGAGGCTATATCCGTCGGGTTAGGATCAGAGTTAGAGTTAGGGTTATGCATAAAAAGATATATCCGTTAGGAGAGGATTAGGGGTTAGGGTTATGCATAAAAGGCTATGTCCGTCGAGTTAGGGTTAGGGTTAATGTTAGAGCTTAGAGTTAGGGTTAGTGTTAGGGCTAGAGTTAGGATTAGGGGTATGCATAAGAGGCTATGTCCGTCGGGTTAGGATTAGAGCTAGGGTTCAGCATAAAAGGCTATGTCCGTCGGGTTAGGGTTAGGGTTAGGGTTAGGGTTAGGGTTAGGGTTCGGGCTAGGGTTAGGGTTAGGGTTAGGGTTAGCGTTATGGTTATGCATAAGAGGCTATGTCCATCTCGTGAAGTTATAAATAGCATTTTCGTTCGTATATCATTCTCAAGTTTTAAAAGAATACTTTCGTTTGTTTTTCGCGCTTAAGTTTGAAACAGCATATTCGATGAGCTGTCACGCTTAATTTATAAATAGAATTTCATTAGTCTGCTTAAGTTTAATGTGAATTTTCGTTGGTCTGTCACACTTAAATTTGAAATAACATCGTATCAGTTGACACTTTTACATTTGAAATTATGTTTTTATCAGCCTATCATGATTAATTTGTAACCCATATATTTAATATAACAAATGCATTAGTCTGTCACGCTTAGGTTGAAATGTAATTCTTGTTGGTCTGTCACGCTTTATTTTGAAAAGAAAAGTATGTTAGTTGGTCTGTCACGCTTTGAAATAGCAAATTCGTCGGCCTATCAAGCTGAAGATTAACATATCATTTTCATTGGTCTGTCACGCTTAAATTTAAAATAGTATTTTTCAGTCTGTTACGCATAAGTTTTACGTGTCATTTTTGTTGGTCTGTTACACGTAAGTTTTAAATAGAATTCCTATTGCTAGAAGCACAATTTAAATAGTCGCATCTTAGGAAAATCTGTTTTTTTTATTCTTTGTATTTTTGCTTTTCAATGTTTTTTTCTTCTTCTTCTTCTTCTTATCATTGTGTTTTCTATTGACTTGGATTGGGACCATAAATGTCTCAATCCAGAATGCCAATACCGGCCCGTCCAATTGGATTCTATTTGTGAGATCTGCTTTGGAATTATTCGAGCGAGCGTAAATTTTGAATGAGCGCATTTCGATGGAGAAAGAAAGGAAGTAGCCGTCCTTATTTTTTTTTTTTCGACTCATCGTAGAATGTTTATTGTTGGGGTCTTTTGTTATAAAACGTGGAAAAGGTTGCCAAAAATGAATAAATAAAATGGAATAATTACGATCATTGTTATCAAATAACTGCTCATTTATTTCCTTGAATGATTCTTACTTACCGTAATCATTCGCATGTGACACGCATCGACGCACAACACGCGGCTAATTTCGAGAAATACGTTTTACGCTGCGAGCATTTATTTAAAAATAGCAAAATTTTATAGTTACAAATTAGCCAACTAACCCTAACTCTAACCCTAACCCTAACACGTTTCTCCGCCTCGCAAGAACATTGTGTGTGCATAATTGTATCAATGGATACTGCTTTGGAATTGGAATATCTGATTGGATCTCTTTTGACCATTAATAACGTTGAACAAGTTATGAAAGACCACAACTTTTTATTTATTTATTTATTTTTTTTAACAAAGTTCACCACAAACAAGGCAGACCGCCACTGCAGACGTAAGGGGCTACTGAGAAAAGGGGTGAAAGTTTTTTGTTTTTTTTAGGGAGGAGGGTCAACCTAAATTGGGAGCTGTGCAGCTAGATGTCTGTTTACATTAGTTTTAAATTTCTGCATGTCAGTACCGTCAGGAAAACAGGGAGCAGGGAGGGAGTTCCAGAGTCCAGCAGCACGAGGAAAGAAGCTTTTGGAGTAGACAGCTCTTCGGCATCTGGGGACTTCCACAGAGAATGGATGAGATTTGGCAGATTGTCGGGTTGGTCTAGTGAATTTGCGTCATGGGGGCACCAGAGCAGCAAGTTCACCAGAGCGTGACAAACAAACTAACATACATTTTTCTAAAAATTGTTCACCGTAGTTTGATTCTCTGCCCCCTTTCCCACTCCCCCCCCCCGCCTTAGAAGAATGCGTCACCTACTTATCATGTCCCAACATCACTTAATGTCTTCTCATATGATCCAATCAGATCATTTTTTCCCTCATCCCATGTGTGTGTTTTCAATATAAAATAAAATTATTTCTGTATTCTTCATTTTCTGAAGACGTTCTCCACGAACGAAACCGGTCAAAAAATCTCTTGTTTTTGTTTTTCTCCTGCACTTTGACTTGTTTTCCGTCTGTCATCTTTTCACACACACACACACACATTATATATATATATATATATATATATATATATATATATATATATATATATATATATATATTATTAGTATAATATTTATAGTATTCATCATTTTATTTTTATTGGTGTATAAACACTTTTAACTTTAACTTTAATTTTTAAATTTCATTGTTATTAGCACCTTCAGTATTTTTATCTCTTCCCCCCTCCTCATCCACCTACTCTCCATACAGGGTCACTCTTTCCCTCCCCCCACCTTCATAGGCAAATTAGCAAATTTGATAATCTGTCACTTGCCTCCTACGGGTAGGCTTGACCCAGACAGAGCCTTTTTCGACACGCGTTATCGCGCGTCGGCGTTGAAATATGTGCTTTCATATTTCTACTCTCCCAAACCCGGCCATATCTGCGTTCTCTTCCTCTCTATCTGTTTCCTTCCTCTGTCTCGTGCAGCTCTCATCCATGTCTTCAATTCTTATATTTTATATTTTAATATTTTTTTCTCTTTTTCTCTTTTTCTCTTTTTCTTTTTCTTTTTACTTATATTTTTGTTTTATTCATCTTTAATTTTATTTTAAACTTCTATCACTTTCAAAAAACTTTATGTGATCATGATCTTATCTTAACAGGCATAATTTTATTTCGAGGCCTGAAGATCGGGAGTCCCTCAAACTGCTCTTGTGAGACAAAATCAATTTTGTAGTCAAAATGAAATAAATTATCATTTTTATATATATATATATATATATATATAATAAGGAATAAGGTAAAATAAATACCTTTGAAGCATTTAAAGATGCGATATCAATTTTAAAAGAAAAATAAATCGAAACCGATTTTTTTTCCTTTTAGAAACTTTCATTTTTTTTAGTTTATAGTGATACAAATATTTCGCTTTTTCAATGTGTCTGTATATCCTGATCTTATCGGAATTTGATTTTCCCGGATTCTGTTGGTGCAACCGGTCTTAAGGGATGTTGTTGTTGTTGTTTTCCACTTTCAAATATGAGATCGTGAATGCACACGAGATAGGTATGAACCCTAAATTTTATATATATATATAACAATAATACGAATTTAAAATAAGTGATGTATCCTTAAATAATAACCTCTCTCTCTCTCTCTCTCTCTCTCTCTATATATATATATATATATATATATATATATATATATATATATATATATATATATATATATATATATATATATGGAATACCTACGGAATTGTTACAATCTTATACTTTGAAGAAGTTAGGTATACTCGCGAAGTGATTAGTCGAAGGAAAATGGAAAAATGGAAAAATGAATCTGTTCTGATTTTATTTTTATCAATAAATATCGCATGTAATCATGCTTTTAAGGCTCTTAGCCTCACTTATTACCATTAAATTCTTAATATATATATATATATATATATATATATATATATATATATATATATATATACGTGTGCGTGTATGTGTGTGTTTGTGTGAAAAGACGAACCGAAAAGAAACTGGAGACAGCACCCCACGAGAGAACATCTCTACGGACACCTTCCTCAGATTTCAGGCTTGATCAAAGAGAAAAGATACAGACATGCTGATCACTGCTGATGGGGGGTCTAAGAAGGAAGTCGTTAGCGATGTTCTTTTGGGGATGCCAAAACAGGAGTGTAGTTCAGTGGAAAGACTACACAGAACCTACACCAAGCAACTAACAGAGAAGTGTTTCCTCATCCGGCTAATTCACCTGACATTGCTCCATTCGACTAACATCTTTTCTGGTCGCTGCCGCATCACTTAAACAATGAAATTATGGAAATTATGTTTTTCCCTAAAAAGCAGATAATTTTTTTGAAGAATGCATCATCGTTGGACAGAATTCAAAGGAAATGGGGAAAATTATTTTAAAGTTTAAAAATGCTCTAATGTGAATGTTTCAGGTTAAATATATGTGTTAGACAAAAACGACAATACTTTCTTTCCAACCTGATAGTTCAGCGGAAAGACCACAGGGAACCAATATCCATCAACTGGCAGAGAAGTCACAATGCATCGACAACTATATAGCCGGTGTGAGGGAGAAATAGTTCGAAATGGCGTGAGAGTCAGTAATATCCGTTACACTACCACGAATAGATGATGATGAAGATGATGAAATTGAGGAGAATTCGAAAATGCAAATGTCTTAAAAAGTAACGTATTTAGATGTTTACAACACTTGTGTCCGTGACGTCATTACCAAAACTCTTGCCAAAAAAGAGTTACTAGAAAAAGGGGAGACAACTTAAAAATGAGAAATTGCTGCTGCTCTTATTGAAGCACTTGGAGTTAATACACAGTGGAGCATCAGGATCTCCTACATCCTGAATGAATGCAACAAATAAAACCACTGAAAAGCTCTAAACAATCTCTAATTATATTTCTAAAAACGTGTATGCAAATAAAGGGGGGTCACCAATAGAATCTTTAATTGAATTACGAAGTTGTTTCTGCAATCTAACCAAATAAGCTCCTGTCTATGTGTGACTTGTTCACCAAGTTTTTGTCATGAATGTCGAACAGTCTTGTTTCATCGACGTTCAATGATATACAGGGATACGTTCGTAATCGTCTAATCAAAAGGAGGCAAAATGCAATATGAGCTTTACACTCACCGAACTATAACTCCCAGATTTTTTTCTATTGAGTGATCTAAAAGTTTTACTATGAAAACAATGCACATACTCTTCCTGAACTAAAGAAGGCCATCACATCCCAAATCATTCCTATGTGTTTGAAACTAGAGTGTTCATTTAATTTGGTTTGCTTTGGTTGCTTTTTTACGGCATATCTACACTTTTCAGGTTATTTAATGCCGAATCCGGCCCTTTTGTGTAAAATATGTTATGCTTCAAGTTCTTTATATCTTAAAATATTTATTCATGGTGTTTGGTTTGGTTTGGTTTGGTTTGGTTTGGTTTGGTTTAGTTTGGTTTGGTTTGGTTTGGTTTGGTTTGGTATGGTATGGTTTAGTTTGGTTTGGTTTGGTTTGGTTTGTAGAAGAAAATTGTTGCTTTTGTTTTTGACATTGCAGAACATGGTTGTGTTTGGCTAAGTGAAAGGAAAAAAAAACAATAACATCAATGATTGGTGCATTGTAGATCAGGAAATCAGTATTTTCAAACAGCCTGATCTGGTAGCACCAGAGTGTTTATTTGAAGCACAGATTGGAACGACGATAACATAAAGACTGTTGGACATTTATTACTAAAACTTGTTGTACAAGTCAGATATCGACGAACGTTTATTTGTAAGAAAATATTGTTGGATTGCAGATCGGATTTGATTAACGAGTCTATGGGTAGGTGGGATTTAATTATAGTAAATAGGTTTTTAACGACAATAACTTGATAGCATCTTCAGTGAAAATCGTCCATGACTCTCCGTGACATCGAAGGTAAGGGTTAGGGTTAAGGTTAGGATTAAAGTTAGGATTAGTGTCTATTTCTTCTTTGATCTTTTTCTATAAATATTTTTATCTGGGTCGATGTCTGAAATCCTTTTTTTAAGTTTTCATAAAGGAAAAAAAGTACCGAACTTGATTGATCTTGGCAGTAACCCTACATCCATTCTTTAATAGATCTAATGCAAAGGGAAAGTTTCCATTTGCGTTCTAAGACAAATGACAAATACAACGGACACGATAGAGCGATCTGCTACCTTTCACAACCGCCGCAACAAACCGCAATGACCACTCTAAGTATGGCAGGTTTTTTTTTATGGCTTACCCTGTATATAAAGACACTAGTCTCTCCCTCTTAGGCAAGGCTCAAAAAAAGTATCTTATCTAATAGGTCTCTCACTATCCACCAAGCTCGAGCCCCTGTCCCATCGCCGCAATCTTGCATCCTTGTGCCTGTTTTACAAGTACTTAGATAGAAATGTGCTCCGATGAACATGATGCTCTAGTGCCCCTCTCGACGTAAATACACTGGACCAATCATTCACTGTGGAGGTCTCCAGATGCCGGAGATCCTTCTTTCTTCGTGCTTCCAGCCTCTCTCTCTCTCTCTCTCTCTCTCTCTCTCTCTCTCTCTCTCTCTCTCTCTCTCTCTCTCTCTGTTTCTCTGACTGTACCGACATGCAGAAATGTAAAACTAATGTGAACAAGCATCTCGGTACACAGCTCCCAATTTAGGATGACCCCCAAACTTTCACCCTAATTCTTAGTAGGCCTTTACGTCTACAGTTGCAGCGTACCTTGTTTGGGGTGAACTATGTTTTTTTTTAAAACTTACACGTTTCTCAATCTAAAAACCAATGTCTAAGGCAGGCATGAAATATAAATATATGATTTATAAAATAAAATAAATGCTTATGCAGAATTACGATCTAAACACCTTCAGTAATTTTTTCATGGCTTACCCTGTATATAAGGACACGGTGCTATTTTCGATATTTCGCTTCAGTTTTTATTCGTTCAAAAAGTCAGAGACTTCCATACTCTCCATAGTACGAGTCCTTGGTGATGCCGATTATTGGCCAAAAGAAGCCGAGAATCGTCGATACCCGTAGTTCTCGAAGCACCTCGCACATGAATATGTCAGACAGCGAACTTTCCTCTTGTAGCACGGGACACTTAACCACGAAGGTGGTGAACAAGTCGACGGTGGCGCTCATCAGGATGACGCTGATCACAGATATGCCTAGCCGTCGGCATCTCAGGCGTAAATTGCCCGACCGCAGTTGGGGGGCGAGCACGATTCCCCAATAGAAGGCGTAGATCATCACGACCACGACCGGCTTGAGAAGATCAGTCACAATCCTTTTCAAGAAATGGTGGACGATTCCGATTTCCATTACGAGGTCAATTATGTCTTTTGCCATCACTAAATTGGTTTCGTTTGACGCTGTATCAGTTCGTTGGAATGGCTGATTTTTTCTCCTTTTCGCTTTTGTTATGTTCTTTTCTCAATACGGTAATCTGTCGGTATCTGCTTGGGTTTCTGTAGTTAACCACGACTTTTAACCAACCGGTTTTTCTTGTTCTTTGTAGATATTTTTTTAATTTTTAAATTTTAACAATGGGTTAAAGTTTGTTACGTGTGTCTGTGTGTGTTTGTGTATGTGTGTTTGTGTGCGCGTGTGTGTGTAATATCGGCTGGTGATTCGGTCACATTTGGTATCTGTGACTATGTGGGTTGAGTTTCCGATTTTTCCTTGAAATCGAATGTATCGATGATAGATCAAACTAATGCATAGTGTGCATTGAATAAAAAAATGGTTTTACATGAGTAACAAATCTCTCTTGTTATTTCTCATATAGCACTATATATATATATATATATATATATATATATATATATATATATATATATATATATATATATATATGAAGAATGGAAAGGAATTAGAGAAGCAAAAGCCAAATCAAAATTCAATTCAAATGCTCAGAGCAAGGTATATTCGGCAAAAGGTATATTCGGCAAATATATATATATATATATATATATATATATATATATATATATATATATATATATATATATTAATTTCCTGAATCTTCTGCAAATGCAACTTTATGTTAGAAGATTTGATTTGTATATATATATATATATATATATATATATATATATATATATATATATATATATATATATATATATATATGGGGACAAAAATGGCAATATCAATGTAGATAGACAGATGTAGGTGAATATTTGTGCTAGATGTTTTCACTCTGTCATAATTCGGCTTTATGTAAATGCGTTCTTTTTTCTCTTACATAAAATGACTTATATATTTACTTACATCTTTTCTTCAAAGAAAAATTAAGAATTATTATTGGAGTATGTTTTTGCCAACGTTTCTGATGTTATTGGATACGTCATTTTAAATTAGCATGTTTTTTTTCAATGAAAACCCTGTATGTAAATCCTGGTCGAAGCGATTATTGGAAGGATACAGTGTAAAACTAACACAATACTTTATTTAAATTTGAGGTTAAATGTTGTATGCGCGCGTGCGTGTCTGTGTCGCCTCCCCACGAGGGTAGAGTAAGACACAAGGCTAGTTTTTAATTTGGAGAACATCCAGCTACCACCATTAAGGATCACCCTGTATTGGGAGAAGAATGACAATTGCCTCGGTCTAGAAAGTGTTCTTCTTCACTGACCGAATACTTGAAATGTAGTATCAGAACAGATACTACACTTTGCTCAGAGTCAAAAGGTCAAGAAGCGTTCTTTCACGTTATGAGTGTGTTAACTTAGATATGGTTAAGATCTCGTTTTGTGTCTGCTTATGCGATTAATTAATTTGTGTATATTTTTCCGTTTCGTCTATGGGTTGATTTATTTTCAGAAGACAACGCATTATTGACGAGAAGAAAATTCCAGGTTCGTTTTTTTAAAATGCGTGATCCTTTCAGGTATTTTCCCCTGATGTAGTTTCTCGCTCGTTTTGTTTTTCTTTGCTTTCAATTAACGAGAAACAATAAGAAAATAGACATTTTGTTTTCTTTTGTCGTACAACTCAACAAAAACGCAAGTAATCCTGAAGAAGAAAAAAAACGAACGTCACATACGCTATGACGTCACTGAATGACGTCAGTCAGACGATACTTTAAGGCGTCGTTGTTTCAGGCAACCGCTGTTAATTTTTTCGTGCTCCATTGCAAAACTAGGGTAAAAAAAATTAAAAAATAGTTACAAAATCTTGAAGATTATAGATCTTGCAAGATTGAAGTAATTGCGATACTCGCACAGAATTAGATCTCTGGAAAAGTATGAAGTTTAAGAATATTTACCGGTAGTTTTCGATAATTTCTGAATGAGGTTTTCTGTGAGTAGACTTAATGTTACCACCGTAAAATAGCATCTACAGCCATCCCCACTCTCCACAATGGTTCACCTCGAACTGTGTAGCTGCTATTGCTGAGAATAGAGTATTGTTGCCACATCTGGGCCGGTGCATCATCCACTTGTCTCTCCCTCTTAGACAAGGCTAAAAAAAGAGTATCTTATCTAATAGGTCCCTCACTATCCACCAAGATCCAGCCCCTGTCCCATCGCCGCAATCTTGCATCCTTGTACTTGTTCTACAAGTACTTAGATATAAATGTGCTCCGATGAACATGATGCTCTAGTGCTCCTCTCGACGTAAATACACTGGACCAATCATTCACTGTGGAGGTCTCCAAATGCCGGAGAGCCTTCTTTTCTCGTGTTTCCAGCCTCTCTCTCTCTCTCTCTCTGCTCTCTGTTTCCGTGACTGTATCGACATGCAGAAATTTAAAATGTGAACAAGCATCTCGGTACACAGCTCCCAATTTAGGATGACCCCCAAACTTTCCCCCTAATTCTTAGTAGGCCTTTACGTCTACAGTGGCAGATTGCCTTGTTTGGGGTGACTATGTTTTTTCAAAAAAACTTACACGTTTCTCAGTCTAAAAACCAATGTCTAAGGCAGGCATGAAATATAAATATATGATTTATAAAATAATATAAATGCTTATGCAGAATTAATATCTAAACACCTTCAGTAATTACGAAGATTCCCTAATCTTGACGTTCGTAGCTACCACAATGCATGACAAACAGTATGAAACTTTTTTGTATAAAATGTATTGTGTATTTCTTCTTGATTTCTTAAGAAAAAGTTATGATTTTTGTGCTTTTTGTTCTGTGCTCGTGAGTAAAAATTGCAAATGGAAGAGGGGGTAATAAATTTTTTTAAAATCATTGTTATTCTTTCGTTTTGTGTTTATTAGGTTGGTGCAAAAACAATGGCGTTTTCTTACATATGTTATATTTATATATGTTTTCTGAATTAATTTATTGATAAATATAGCGTTGTTATACGTCATTTTTAAGCGCGTTTTTCGCTCTATCGAATCGTGTTATTCGTTTTCATTTTTAGTCCATTCATTTTTTTTTTTGCAGGATTTTAGACAGCATGGGCAAAATTGAAATCTGCACGATATTCTTGTTCCAGTTCAAACTATGCCGAAAAGCTGCCGAGACAGCTCGTGACATCAATGATGCGTTTGGTCCAGGAACCACTAACGAACGTCCGGCGCAAAGGTGGCTCAAAAAATTTCGCAATGGTGACGGGAACCTCGAAGACGGTCAAGGCCGGCTGACTGCGGTTGATAACGAAGATCTGAAAGCCTTAATTGAAGCCGATCCTTGCAAAACCACACGAAAAGTTGCCGATGAACTCGAAGCAAAAAGGGAAGTCAAAAAAGCTGGATAAATGGGTGCCTCACGAATTGAACGATAATAAAAAAAAATCGTCGTTTTGAGGTGTCTTCTATGCTCTAGCTGCGCAACAGAAACTTCCCATTTCTCAAGCGAATTGTGACGTGTGATGAGAAGTGGATCCTCTATGACAATCGGCGACGTTCGGCACAATGACTTCATCGCTTCCAAAACTCCGGATTTTTATGATAATGGAATAAGTAAAGTTGTTTCCCGTTGGCAAAAATGTGTTTATTCTAACGGTCATCATTTTGATTAATAACGTTTGGTATAAAAGAAGTTATGGTCTTTTGAAGTTGAAGGGCAAAAACGCCATTGCTTTTGCACCACCCCAATATTATCAGTGAGCAATCACTTATGATGATTTGTGTGAGAACTCCTAGTTAGTTGTTAATAAAAATACAACTAATACTACTACTATTACTAATATCACGGTTATCGGGTGGGTCTTGAAATCGAGGTATTATAATATTTTACAGAGTGACAGAGTTGACAAATGAAGTGTGAGTTTCAGCACTCAGCCCAGTCTTTATTTAAGGGGCAATCAAGTTGACATTTCTCATAGACACAAGCGTCATTTCACTTTAGAAAATTCAGTATGAAACTTCTCCCATCAAGTCATAATGAATGACCTTTCCTTTTCTTTTGTTCAATTTCTTTGGGTGGGACAAAAGTTGTCAGTATTTAACCAAAAATGTCTACAGTTGAATGCATTTTACTAAATAGATAGTTAGAGAGCTGTGATATGGCCGGAAAAGCTTTTTATGGATGACTAAATATTTATACTTGCTTCGCAGTCGAGAGATGAGCTCCATGGTTAGAAGAAATAACCGTTTTCCACCTAGCGTAACACGAATTAATTGATTTGAATAGAGTTAACTGAAATCGTAATAGGCAAAAACAAAATCAATTTATTTTGCTTTATTTTGGTGCGAAAATAGCCTAGGTGTAAGTACACTCGAACAGCAAGCTGACGATCAGGTTTCGAAGCCTAACGAGAAACGCTCTCAATGCCCAGCCACACCGAGAAGTCTTGATACGGCAAAACAGCTTGCTGTAGATGACTATATATATATATATATATATATATATACTTTTAAAAGTCACACAATTTGAAGCGCTGGGTGGGTGGCAATAATAACGAAGATATTTTGTTTATAAAATATTTAGAAAACCTTGCACAACGCAGATTATTTGTTTTTAAAAATAAATTATTTATTCATCTTAAAAACATTTTTTTTTATATAAACTTGAGTACTTTCGGTAAATATACCATCTTCAGAAGAATATTTCTTCTTTTTTTTTTTTTTTTCCTCTTGGTTGAGACATTCCCGTGGCCAAGTTGAAAATCCGTCTAGGTCTTTTGACGAAGAAAGAAAAGTGTTGATATGGCTGTGTGTCACGTGGTCGGCGTGGAAGGATACTTTGAAAAGTCACACAATTTGAAGCGCTGGGTGGGTGGCAATAATAGCG
>OY744543.1:79100910-79123410 GCA_963556195.1 Sepiola atlantica | reverse complement strand
TAAACTTCCATTTTTTTTATTAGTTTAAAGTGATACAGATATTTCGCCAAAAACTTGGCCTCATCGGTGTGTTATATATCCTGATGTTATCGGATTTGTATTTTTTTTCTTACCGGCTTCTGTTGTTGCAGCCGGGCCAAAGGGGTTAGTTGTTGTTTCCCACGTTCAAATATGAGATCGTGAATGCGAACGTGATCGGTATAAAGTGTTTTAAGGTTCATATTCTTTTTAAGAAGCATCTATTGTTAAATTTAATAAGGAATAGGTAAAATAAATACCTTTTGAAGCATTAAAGATGTGATATCAAATGTATTTAAAAATAAAAATAAATCGAAACCGATTTTTTTTCTTCTTTTTTTTATTAAATTTTATTAAATTTTTTATTAAATTTAACAATAGATGCTTCTTAAAAAATATATATGAACCTTAAAACACTTCATATATATATATATATATATATATATATATATATATATATATATATATAAATATATATATGAATATTTGTACGTGTGTTTATAACGAATGCGATTGATTAACGAGGAAAGTAAAATCCGTTGTAATTAAATAATAGAAAGTCGATAGAAATGGATTTACCGAATGTAAAGTGACTAATAAAATGATTCATGTGGAGTTTGGAGCAATGGGGTCCATCATTATCTGATTTCTGAACACTTGCTAGACAATTTGGCGGGAACAGTGTGACTAGTGCTTTACAAAGTTGCAAAGCTTTCTCGAGATGATATCTTTACGAAGACAGTAATATATGCGTAGTGCCAGGAATGGTGGATCCATAGCTTTCATATGTCTACATCACTGCGTATTTACTGCCTGTGGTCGACCATATATATATATATATATATATATATATATATATATATATATATATATATATATATATATATATATATATTCTCCGGACATAAAAGTGACAAGTCTCTTACTTTCATGCTGTTCCGAGGTTGCCGAGTTGTAAGAACACCGGCTACTAACTCGGGTTAGCAATAGCAATATCACCCCGAAGCGTTGTAAGAATACCGGCTATTAACTCGGGTTAGCAATAGCAATATCACCCCGAAGCGTTGTAAGAACACCGGCTACTAACTCGGGTTAGCAATAGCAATATCACCCCGAAGCGTTGTAAGAACACCGGCTATTAACTCGGGTTAGCAATAGCAATATCACCCCGAAGCGTTATAAGAACACCGGCTACTAACTCGGGTTAGCAATAGCAATATCACCCCGAAGCGTTGTAAGAACACCGGCTATTAACTCGGGTTAGCAATAGCAATATCACCCCGAAGCGTTGTAAGAACATCGGCTATTAACTCGGGTTAGCAATAGCAATATCACCCCGAAGCGTTGTAAGAACACCGGCTACTAACTCGGGTTAGCAATAGCAATATCACCCCGAAGCGTTGTAAGAACACCGGCTACTAACTCGGGTTAGCAATAGCAATATCACCCCGAAGCGTTGTAAGAACACCGGCTATTAACTCGGGTTAGCAATAGCAATATCACCCCGAAGCGTTGTAAGAACACCGGCTATTAACTCGGGTTAGCAATAGCAATATCACCCCGAAGCGTTGTAAGAACACCGGCTATTAACTCGGGTTAGCAATAGCAATATCACCCCGAAGCGTTGTAAGAACACCGGCTATTAAATCGGGTTAGCAATAGCAATATCACCCCGAAGCGTTGTAAGAACATCGGCTACTAACTCGGGTTAGCAATAGCAATATCACCCCGAAGCGTTGTAAGAACACCGGCTATTAACTCGGGTTAGCAATAGCAATATCACCCCGAAGCGTTGTAAGAACACCGGCTATTAACTCGGGTTAGCAATAGCAATATCACCCCGAAGCGCTGTAAGAACACCGGCTATTAACTCGGGTTAGCAATAGCAATATCACCCCGAAGCGTTGTAAGAACACCGGCTATTAACTCGGGTTAGCAATAGCAATATCACCCCGAAGCGCTGTAAGAACACCGGCTATTAACTCGGGTTAGCAATAGCAATATCACCCCGAAGCGTTGTAAGAACACCGGCTATTAACTCGGGTTAGCAATAGCAATATCACCCCGAAGCGTTGTAAGAACATCGGCTATTAACTCGGGTTAGCAATAGCAATATCACCCCGAAGCGTAAAACGGCGAGAAAGTTGTCTGTGGATGATTATATTTCATGATTATATATATATATATATATATATATATATATATATATATATATATATATATATATATATATATATATATATATGTAATACCTCTGATTCTGGTGATAAGATTTTAATCTTTGAAAAACCTTGGCTTAAGGAAAGAAAAGTTTTTGCCATATACCTTGTTCTAAAGGTATCCCCTCAGATAAAAATCTTGGGCGGGGGGAGTTCAAGTTCACGACATCCGAACCGTTCTTTGAATTGCAATCGAGCTGCATAGATAGACTTCACCCGAAAATATGCCTCAACTATAAATGTCTTTTCTTCAGTAGTCCATGGAATCTCGAAGCTAGTATATGTTAATATTGTTCAGATTAGAAGAAAAAGCCATGAAAAATATTATACACAGATACATATCCCCAATTAACAATAACAATAAAATTAGACTTTATTTACTATAAGAATTTTAAAACTCAAAATCTTGTAGTAAAAAGCAACTCCCCAACTCAGAAACCACTAGAAAGACCCAATCTTATTTATAAGTGTAAATGGCGTTAGAAAGAATGTAGCTCCCATAATACTAATAATAATAATATAAGCTAATAGCTACATTGGTTTTACAAGCACTACCCTATCCCGCCGCCTCACCATGCATCTTGTAAACTCTAGCTCAATTTATCATCATCTACAAAAACATAACTGCCCTCTCTCTGATTTAAGACAAATTCTAGTTAATAACACTAAAATTATAAATTCCGAAACCAATTTTAAAAAATTAAAAATACTGGAAGCTATCTACATAAAAACACAACAACCTAAAATTAATAACATCACCTATGAAACAAGTGGTAACATTTTAAAATGCTTAACGTAATGCGATTGTGTTCTGTGATGCCATCCAGCGATGCTGAATTAAAATCGTTAACGACTTCCTGGAACAATGCGAAAAAACGTTCTATGCGCATTGCTGTCTTTTTAAAATTCTCTTCTTTCTCCAGCTTTTTTGTTCATTTGTTTTTGACACATGAACATCATTCGACGAGGAATCAAAAACGTTCGTGGAACCTGCAAAACTATGGAACATTTATTAATTATTTTGATTTTAATACACAAAAGACCATCAGAAAAATTGAAAAAATAAAAATAGGTATAATTAAACAGACGAATTCTGTTATTTTTAACAATGTTTGCATAAATGAGAAAATGCTGCCTAAATACACACAATATTTATATATACATATATATATACATATATACGTACATATATACATATATATATATGTATATATATATATACATATATATATATATATATAGATAGAGAGATAGATAGATAGATAGATAGATAGATAGATAGATAGATAGATAGATAGATAGATAGATAGATAGATAGATAGATAGAAAGAATTGTAGTTTACTTGACGCATTGCTGGGAATTGTAGTATATTGTAATATATTAAGAAGGCTGAGGACAATGAAGAGTGCCGGATTGATTATAAGCTAGAAAGAACAAAGATAATAAATCGAAGGGGGGGGGCTTAGTATTTGTTTTTTCTTTACAATCTCACATAACAGCAAGTGTGGTGTCGGCTGTGCATGTAGTTGGATGATGATTAAAAATCATTTATATTTCGGAAAAAATCTTTCCTTTGTCAATATATATATATATATATATATATATATATATATATATATGAAGCAATCCAACAAAAGATATAAGCGTCAACTAATATCTTATAATTAGTGAAACATCCGGATAAAAAACTGAAGCTCAATATACTGGATAGAGCATTAATATTATAATATAAAATGAAGTAATAAAATAAGGTGTCAATCAAATTTTATTAGCATTCAAAGTTCAAGCAAAGTATCTTAAAGTCTTTAGCTCATGAGTTTTCAAAGATAATTCTTCTCTTCAGAGAACCATTACCGCAGTTATACCACTACAGGTAATAAAATTAAACTTTGAAAATATATTAAAATATATACACAAATACATAAAAATACATAACATCAAATATATCAACCCGAAAACATACTTTTTTGTTGAATCTATACAATCCATCCAGGTCATACAATTTTAAAAACATAACCAGGAAAGACATCCAGAGTGTTGATGAAGATTAATCCAGGTTATAAAAAGCAGTCCAAATACGAGAAATTGAAGGAGCTGACACAGTTATCCAGTCGCGAAATGTGTCAATAATCGGTGAAGTGAATTATAATAATTATAATATATTAATTATAATAAGTATAATATATATATATATATATATATATATATATATATATATATATATATATATATATATATATATATATATATTTATATATATGTTTGTGTGGGTATATGTGTCTGTGTATTCGTTCGCATTATTCGTTGTACTCTCTCCCTATATTTTTACATAATATAATGCTTAAAAAAAGATGGCAAGCAGAATACATTATTTCTTGAATTCCTCGAAATATATCAGTGTGACAAATTAACAAGAAACTCTACGACAGTTGTCGACCATTTTGTTAAACGCTTCCTCGACGTCTCGGTCAAACAATATTTCTTGTGTACAAAGAAAGACAGTTTGGCTCTTCAATTGTTGTTATTCACGAAGTATCGGTCTTTTATGTAAATAATATCTCCATGATATTATTAGGTGTAATTCTTCAGATCATTTTTCTGGATATATTCTAGACGTCGGAATTGTAATATTTGTGAGGAATGTAATTCATTTATATACTTCCATTTTTCTTGAACAATGCAGAATTGCTTTTCGGGGGTTTACAAGTATTTTCACTGCGATTATTTACGTATTATTTTATATTTTATTTGTAATCATACGTTTTTTTTTTCATAATACTCGGATGCAGCTATCAAGTAAAATAATAAAAAAGACAAAAATCAATTACATATTTTTTTAAATTATAAAATGGAATAACATCAACGTGTGAAAATTATACCAAAAAACATAATTTCTAAAGAAAACGAATTGTTGCCTATAAAGGTCATTCGACCGGTGGTATTGTGGCAGACGGACGGGTAGTCATCTGCGTTTTTTTTCTGATTCGTGACACTGAAAAAGCACTTGACGGAGGAGGTAATGCCTGGTAAGATGGTATCATTACAACAGAACACTGGGAGGATCCTCCCCATAAAAAGAGAAGGAACAATAGAAAATATACTACTCTCCCCCACACCATCACCTCCCCCCCCCAAAAAAAAACGGAGAAAGTAGTACCTGGGACAACAGAACAGATACTACATAAACCCTTTTTCAAAGAGGATGTAATACCAAGGAGCATTAACCCTAACTCCTTAAAAAGGAGGAGGTGATTCCTGGGAGGATGTCTTATGACAAACGAACCAAATATAATGATAGATTAAATCATTGTTTTTATTCCTTTAAAAAAATCCATATTCATAAAACATTATTTTGATACTTCCTTGGAGTTTTTGCCTAAGATCAAAGTTTAGTATCTGTTCTCAACATTACAGCAACATCGAACGTAAATTGAAAAATAATACGGCGTCGTTAACGGAATAAAGGGATGGAGAGAGGGGAATGGGGGACGCAGATAGACAGCCAATCAGTAGTTCGTTTGCTAGCTAGCCACCTTCTTTCTCGTTTTTTCAGGTCGGTAAGAACCTTCGCGAACGATGGTAATATTTTATCCATTTTTTTATTAAATCATTTAAATTAATTATTGTTAATATCGACGAAATTATTGGACATAGGTAGATAAAATAGTTCAATCAGATTAGAAATAAATTACATCAAATAATAATTAATTACGAATTGTTTGAATATAGATATGCAAATTAGCCTATCTAATATCTGTTTTTATATAGTTTGTCTCTAGTATATATAGAGTATTTCAAATGTCGAATTGATTTAAATAACTTTCTCGGCCTTTTGGCCAAGATCAAAGTGTAGTATCTGTTTCGATGGATACTGCACCCTGTAGACCGGTATTGTCTTGGCCTTCGGGGCTTGATTTACGCCGGTCTATGGGGTTGTCCTGTGCAGTTCTAGGATGTCCACCCTCCCAGGCTTTGCCTTCTCACCCTTTGAGAAGGGGGTAGTTTATTGCTAATCGCCTGAGGCGCCCCTACCGGGGAATGCCAACGGGGCTGCCCAGGCAATTTTTAAAGGTAATAGGTGCTCTTCCTCGAGGGTGCTGTCTTATCAAATCCCACTTTCCGACCTTGTGTCACATTTTACTTTGTAGGAGGTAGATAAATACCTACTGTAGAATTGATTTAAATAACAGTAACCAGTTTTGATATTAATATGAATGTAAACAAATTTTGCATTCATTCATTTAGATAAATCGCTTATATTCATTCTTTCTTTTTTTTTTTACTGTTGTTCTGTACTCACTTTCGTTCGTCCTCTCCGTCTTTCCTGCTTTCTTTCTCTCTTTCTTTCTTTCTTTCTTTTTATTTCCTTCATTCTTTTCTTTTCTTTCTTTACTTAATTCTTTTTGGTTTCCCTTTTCTCTTTCAGTAATTTTGCGTGTTAATTAATCGCTTAAATCCATCCTTTCTTTATTCTTCCTTTACCTTTCATTATTCTTGTTGCTTTCTTTCTCCTCTACCTCCTGTTTTTATACCCATGCCCCCCTTGAATACACAACGCCCTCCACCTAACACCTCTCTTCTCTTCTATACACCTTTTCTCTCCCCACTCTCATCAGCATATTCCGCTTTCCGACACCTTTCTACTAATACCCTAACCCTACACTCTAATCCCGTCCATCAACTCCCAATCCAATTCGCATTCCACGTCCCCACATCGCGCCAAAAACCTAACCTAGTCAAAGGAAGCTTAAAAAATCACCCACGCGAAACAACAAGGTAAGAGACAAATTTCGACTTAATAAAGTCGCCATAATATTAATCTTTGGACGTAGGCAAAACCACTGATCCGAATCACTTGATATTACATCCTTTGCCCCCCCCTCCCATCCCATCCTTATATGACACGCCCAATGTTACTGAGGTAATATGCACACTGCGTAATGTTGCCTTCTATGCTGGTCACATAAACTGATTAGAATACTCTAAGACATTCTCCTTACTACTACTACTACTACCACTACTACTACTACTACTACTAATAATAATAATAATAATAATAACAACAATAATAGTAATAACAACTATAGTAATAATAATAGTATTTTTTATTTTATTTTTTTTTTAAATAAGGAAAGAGAAAAGGAAAAAATTAAGGAATTGAAAGGAAAAAAAAAGAAAAACATTTAATATTAAAAAAAAAAATTCTTAAATTAATTTAAAAAAATTTTTAATTCATTTATTTATTTATTTTTTAACTGGTGCCGGCCTAGGCTGACACCAGACAATATTTGTAAAGGGTCGAGGAGGATGAGAAGACTGAGGAGAGACAGCACCTACCAGACCTCCACCCAAATCCCAGAGAAGACCAATTGTCCTTACCAGCGAGAAATCAATGGTAAGAGGCTGTTGCGATACCGCATCGTTATCGAAAAGAGGTAAAGAATACTGGAAATCTGGGGAGGCTTGTTGTCACTCAGACTCCAGAAAATACCACTGGTTGTTGTCAGTGAGCAATCATTGACGATGATCTGTGTGAGAACTCCTAGTGAGTACAAGTAATAATAATAGTAATAATAATAGTAATAATAATATGGTAATGACCAAAAATGTATCTTGAATACACATGAATATGCCTACAAAAACTCACTTCAACAGAAAATAACATGGCCGCAGTGCGACAAAACGAATTATATAAAACCAAGATCGACGAAACCCAGGAAAATAGGCATCTAATGACCATGCACCGTGCTCTACACATGTTATATTTCGTTCTTTACATTTATAAAACATGTATCCACTTCAAAAGATCCTTTCGACTTATGTGCGATTCAAACTATTGCCTTAATAATGTTGATCTGTAATAAATTGATAAAGTTTTTTTTGGGGGTTCGGATAAGGAGATTGTTAAATAAATTTCTGAAACATATATGTACATAAAATATTTGTTGATTTCGAATTACAAAATATTAATTATGCCATACATATTGTATTCTGCTTAATTATCTGTCTCTATATGAAACTAATTGTCTGTGAGTATTTATGTGGGTGATGTTTGTGTGTTTCCTATAGAATGAAAAGGTTAGTGAATCTACACGAAATCTAAATGAGTATGCTCATGTAAAATGTAACAGGAAAGACAATAAAAGAGTTTCTGAATCTCTAAGTGCACCCCTAACGGGGCTATAGAGACACACATTCTTTTAAAACATCAAATAAAAATCTAAAATCAATCTTATTTTCATAACATTTTACTCATATATGTATAAAGTTTTCATGACGAATACAATGGAAGTGGTGATGTATCTCTAAATGGTTTCCTTACCTAAAGGAACTATGGCGGCCGAACTTCCTTTAAAATTTAAAATATCCTATTTTGATAGAACTTTATATCATATGTAAAAGATTCTCCGGCGAAACAATGGAAGTGATCCTAAATATCTGGGTTACTATTTATGTACCTAATATCTACGTGTCCCACCTCTAAGTGACCCATGGGGACAGAACCCCTTTAAAACTTTGCATACGTATATCCGATGTTAATGACATTTAAACCATATGTTTAAGACACGAATTCAGAGATTTTTCCAACATTTCCGCTTCTTCTGATTATATTTGAAGGCGACATGAAGGGATGCGTCAGTAAAAACAAAGAGTATAAGATGGTCTAACAGGCATAGTGAAAAAGTACATTTTAGTGATCCTCATGCCATCCTGAGCAACGTCGAGCTTTCTTGCTAATAATATATATTGGAATTTGAGTTTAAAATATAACTCGGGTTCCGGGGTTCGATCCCGGCTACCAGTGTGAATAATTCTTCTCTACACTGACGATTCACGTAAGGATAAAACGTATACGTATGTAGATAAAAAATATTTATAAATAATTCTCTCTAACAAGCAGTACTACTAGCTTCACTGCGAGATCCAACACAGTTTGTTGTTGTAGATCACATTCGCTGTTCGTTGTAAAATACCCGCCGACTTAGTATTTACAAAATTAAATTCCTCCTAAATTCTAAGCTAATGTGTGATGGCCAACGGGAAAACGCTCTTGACTGCAAATCAGTGGCGATTTGTGATCGGAGTTCGCGCCCGCCGACCGTCGGAAATTAGCTTCCTGCACTGAAGATTACGTTAGCATGAAACCTCGATGTCTGTAAATAATTGATATATATATATAAACTTTATTTTATTACAATTTTTTTTTCAAAAACTATATTTTATTGAATAAATTAATTTATCAAAATGTTTTAATCTATTAGTTCCTGTGGATTATCTGGCACTTTTTACTAAACTCTACAAGTTCCGTTAAATTTAATTATACGGTATTGTTTCGGAATTAAATTTAAAAAGTAACACCATCGGCAAAAGTAAGTGTTAGTATATGTGTGTGAGTGCATTTGTTATTTTGTGTGTGCGTATATGTGCATGTATGCGTATGAAATGAAGATACAGGTAAACACTGCTAACAAATAAACTCATCAGCAACAGTTATCACCCCCCTCAAATTACTTGTTTCTATTTTCACCTGTGTGAATTGAGGCAATCAATAAAAAGAAAATGGCGCTCACAAGGTGATTCACCTTTTGGGAATCGGGCTGAAAAGAGTTAGGAAATCTTACAACTGTTTCGTTCTCTTTTATGTAGCAGGTATTCCTCGTCTTTCGTTTTTCTTCTTCTTCTTCTTTTTTTTCTTCCTCTTCTTCTTCTTCTTTTTTTCTTCTTCTTCTTCGACGACTTCGTCGTCTTTTTCTTCTTCATTTTCTTTTTTTCGTTCTCCTTTATATAGCATGTATTATTTTTTTCTTCTTCTTCTTCTTCTTCTTCTTCTTCTTCTTCTTCTTCTTCTTCTTCTTTTTCTTGTTCCTCTTTTTCTTCATTTCCTCTTTCTTCGTTCGGCAGCTATTTAGACAGTTGAAGTGTTTCTTCCTTAATACAACGCGAAAGATCCTTTTGGGCCCAGCAATAGCGACCGACTGAAACACACTGAATTTCTAAGGATTCTTTTTCAATCTGAAAGAGACGAAGAGTAAGGATGTTAGTCTTGCTAACATTGACAGAAGCATTAACATCTATTAGCCCGCTAGTAGTAGTAGTAGTAGTAGTAGTAGCAGTAACAATGCACTACTACTACTGTTCTGTTAAACATAGTGCAAATCCTTTAGCATTTATCTCCCTTAGGTGGACATTATCTTTTTAGAGAACACCCCAGACTCGTCACCGGTCAGATAACGTGCGGTCTTCGTCCCCATAACGAATAGTAGCATCTTGGTTATTTACTTTGCAATCACATTGAGCCATTATCAATCTCTCTAACTATTCTGACATTTTGAGCATCGATGGTAAGAAAAAATACCTTTTCCTACTCACTCGTAACTCGAACCTCACAATAATACAATGTGTATTTTGCTCTTTTTAGCATTATTTTTACACTCAAATATCTTCTATTTTTCTTTTTAACATAGTTCACCCCAAACAAGGCAGGCCACCACTGTAGACGTAAGGGGCTACTGAGGAAAAAAGGTTGTAAGTTTTTTTTTGGGGGGGGGTCAACCTAATTTTGGAGCTGCGTAGCGAGATGTATGTTGACATTAGTTTTAAATTTCTGCATGTCAGTAACGTCAGGAAAGCAGGAGCAGCGAGGGAGTACGAGGAAAGAAGCTTTTGGAGTAGAAAGCCCTTCGGCATTTGGTGGCCTCCACAGTATATGGATTGGATTTGACAGATTGTCGGGTTGGTCTAGTGAATGTACGTCGTGGGGGTACCAAAACAGCAAGTTCATCAGAGCACAATCCATTGAAGTACTTGTAAAACAGGCACAAGGAAGCAACATTGCGGCGATGAGACAGAGGCTTGAGCTTGGTGGATAGTGAAGGACCTACCAAGTTGTCGACTCTTTTTTTGACCTTGTCTAAGAGGGAAAAACTAGTGGATAATGCACCAGCCCAGATGAGGCAACAATACTCCATGCATGGGCATATGGTGGCTTTGTAGAGATATAGGATAATGTCAGGTGTGAGAAGTTTACTGGCACGGTAGAGGGAGCCCACCTTCTTTGCAGCAGCCCTTCCAATGTTTTCAATATATTTACTTTCAATGTATTTATTTTGCAACGTTTTAATCTCACTGCTGTCTTTAGATATATTTAGGGGAGTTGTAATTACTCGAGTGTCTCCGGTTTCTCTGTACAGGGGTTTGTCAGAATAACCTGGCACGAGGATACATCACTCTACAAGAAAACCCTGACCAAATATTAAAAAAAACAACATAAAATTCGACTAACAAATAAGATCCCCGCGACACGGCCGTACACTGGCTCATACTAAGATATACTATAGGAAGATATACTATACTATAATATACTATACTATACTATAATATAACGAACTGGTCAATTAGGGAGAGGAAAATGAATGTTCTTAACTTCTATACTAACTCAACGTTTGACAGGTAAAGGAGAACTTTAATAGAATATTCGAATATCTATGTATCTTTCTTTTTTTAATAGAAATCTATCCAGACAAGGCATGAAGCCATTTGATCTAAGAAGCTAAAAAATGAAAAATATACTACTTCAAGGTCAAAAACTAGCCAACGATAAGTGTTAGCTGGATATATAAAATCATTCTTACTTACATACACCAGCGTGTCAAGCTTTCTCCCTCATCAGTGTTGGGAATGATAATCTCAGACGGTCACAAGATTCGAACCCGGTTACAGAATTAACTTAGATACCCCAAGCAAGCGTCATAACCAAACGGCCACGAGACATAACCACGCCTATTTATGCGAATGAGGTACATATAGAAAGGTTGTCTAGAGTGTTCGACGAACGTTGTCTGAACATGCCGTATAGCTAAGTGACTTCCCCGAACAGGGCTCAACTTTAATCTCTTAAAGGGACAATATAAGTAAATAATATTAAATTAGTTTTACCTACATACGCCAACGTTTCAAGCTATTAATAGAATAAGATAAATAAAGATGGCTAGATATAAACATCAAAAGAGAAAGTCGATGTAGATGGGAGTTATCAAGAAAGCAAGAAAAGTATAATGAGGAAACCGATGGAGGAGGTGGCCGTAACTTTGCCCAATGATAGAAATGCGAAATGGTCTTGTTGAAGCTGGTTATGTCTGAACACGTAGCAAGCTTTTTAAAAAGTCAGGAAAACGATATTGCCCAGAGGGAATGGAAACGCGAAAGGTGAATTTCGAAACGAAGTAATGAGGCAATGATGCTGAAAATTAAAAAGTAAGTGAAAAATTAGAAATGGAATTGGCAAATGAAAAACGAAATCAAAATATAAAACAACAACAACAACAAAAAAAACAAGAGAAAAGATAAAACCTATGATGAAGTATGGAGACAACGCTATATAAGTTGTTCTGTGGAAATGATGTATACAAATTATGAACGCACAAATCAATACATGATGATGATGATGATGATGATGATGTTGATGTAGATGCTGCTGCTGATGATGCTGATGCTGCTGCTGATGATGATGATGAGTATGATGATGCTGCTGCTGATGCTGCTGCTGCTGCTGCTGATGATGATGATGATGATGATGATGATGATGATGATGATGATGATGATGATGATGATGATGATGATGATGATGATGATGATGATGATGATGATGATGATCTAGAAAAATACCAGTCCAATGTCGGATAAAATCCATTTCCAGAACAGAAGAATTTTGAATAAATCTCATGTCACCTACGAAAATTAAAATAAGTATATAATGATTTAAAAACCTTACGTCTAGAATGCTTATTCAAATATTGATCAAGATTATCGCCACCCAAGTCCCGAGTAAGACCAATCGTCCTATCCAGCGATAAATTAATGGTAAGCGGCTGTTGCGATACCGCAAAGTTATTTGCGATGCATATCAAAAAGAGGTGGAGAGTATTGGAAATCTGGGGAGGCTTGTTGTTACTCCGACTCCAGGGTACACCACCGGTTGTTGTCGGTGAGCAATCACTGACGAAGATCTGTGTGAGAACTTTTTGTGAGTACAAATAATAATAATAATAATAATAATAATAATAATAATAATAATAATAATAATAATAATAATAATAATAATAATAATAATAATAATTTTCAATAACAATAAAGCTTATAAATAGTTTTACGGATTAATTCTGAATAAGGCGAGGAATTTGATTTCAAATTAAAGGGAACAATGGAGAGTCGTGTTATACTCTGGTTTGCTTTTAAAAACCTCTGACTAAAGCTTCAAGATATATTATTTCTTAGAACAATATACAACAAAATACAAAGTGGTGTTAACAATTGTTCACAAAAATGTTCTAAATATGTGGAAAATAATGGTTCTTTGCGAATAAGCGTAATAAAATGTCTTTCATATACAAGGAAAAAGAATTCACCAAAAGGGATTAAAAAATACAAAAAATTGGACTACACAGGATCTGTCACGTTTTGATAACAGCTATATATCTATATCTCTCTATATACTGTTGAAACTTGTTTGATTTTGCTTGTTTGTTTGTTTTCTCCGTGCATACTGGCTGACGTCACAAATAGATGATATCACAAACGGAAGACGCCAGGTGGAAAAAATCGGGAAGATGCTTTATAACGTCATCAATAATTAAATACAAAAGAATGGTGTTATTCATTAAAACAGAGTGCATAAACGACCCGTGACGCAAAAGACAAAAACTATATATATATATATATATATATATATATATATATATATATATATATATATATATATATATATGCAACACACACTCTATGCATTTTAGCCTGACGATTTCCCACAGGGACGAAACGCGGAAGTCTCTGTGTAGCTGATTTGTCATAAATATATTTTCATAACTTACTACCTATCTCTACTCACGTATCGAGCACTGTCGAAGTAAATACTGAAAATTGACACATAAAATATTATATCTCCTTATAACATTTTATGTAGATACATAAAATAATAATATCTGTAAATATATATATATATATATATATATATATATATATATATATACAATAGATAAAATATATATATATATATATATATATATATATATTATATATATATATTTTATATACATATATTATATATATATAATATATATATAATATATATATATAATATATATGTATATATATGCATATATATATATATATATATATATATATATATATATATATATATGTATGTGTGTGTGTGTGTAACACAACCCTTACATCTTAACCTTTCGTTTTTCTCATCTCAAGGCTAAATTTAAAAAGATTCAATGAGCATATCTCGTATCCCTTCCTCCTTCATAATTTAAATAATTCGAGCCGCTACCAACGTTCGCCCCATCTCCCTCCTATTATAATACCTCTCCCACTTCCTAATGAGTTTATACTCCCACCATCTATTTGTATCTCATAATTTGATTTTTTTGCTTTTAAGCGGCTGCAGGTTGTGAGCCGTCTTCCGCCGTCACCTATCCATTCCAAACATTTTGTACTTGTATAAGTTTTTTTTCAGCCAATCATTCTGAGGAAGTCTTATAATAATAACGAAACGTTGATGAATACATAAACCCGAAGTGTTCAGTACACTAATACTCGCGGATAAGGGTTAAAAGTATTGTCGGTTGGACGATGATCGCCATCACGAGAGAATTACAAACAATGAGTGGAATGGGCAGAAGATTACTTTAAAGGATTTGATTTTTAAAGAGGATAGCTCGACAAGTATTTGTTCACATTAGACTTGATGATGACCATGCTGTAGTCATTTGAGGAGCAGATTCTGTGTATCTTGTTCCACGGGTAGAATGTTCTAGGAAAGAAACATTGTTCATGGAAGTTTTGCCCGTTTTTTGGCAGAGCAAGAGAGAGAGAGAAAGAGAGAGAGAGAGAGAGAGAGAGAGAGAGAGAGAGAGAGAGAGAGAGAGAGAGAAAGGAAAGTCCTTTGCTGTGTATCCATTCGAGTTCTTGTGAATGTTTTACGGAGAGACAGGTCATAGTGTGGCCAAACAACCACGCTAGGGCTGTTTTTACCAGAGGAAAGAAATATTTATGACTACTACATCACTTCTTTCTTACCACAGAAATATATTCTTTTTTTTAAATAGTGGGCACGGTTTATTTATCTTCCTCTCACAAGGTAAGATGTGACACAAGGTCGGGAAAGTGGGATTTGAGAAACCAGCGCCCGAGAATTTGAGCTCTCTGGCCATTAAAAATCGCCTGGGCAGCCCCGTCGGCATTCCCCGGTAGGTGCGCCTCAGGCAGTAAGCAATAAACTAACCCCTTCTCAAAGGGTGAGAAGGCAAAGCCTGGGAGGGTGCACCTCCAAGAACTGCACAGGACAGACGACCAGTAGACCGACGTAAATCAAGACCCGAAGGCCCAGACAATACCGGTCTATGGGGTGCAGTATCCATCGGAACAGATACTACACTTTGATCTTGGCCAAAAGGCCAAGAAGCCGTTTCCCCAGCACGTCATACCTGTAAACACATTAAACATAAAAAACTGACTTTGTTTAAACAAATGCTGTTAATATTTGAAGGGATTTGAACAGGAATTATCAAGATTGCGAAATGGTATTTTTTAAAATACATCTTATATATTAAAAGTATACACGGACTTCATAGACGCCCTGACGCTCAGATAAATAACCTAAACCTAACAATATAGTTATTAAGTAAATATTGATCTCTAAACTGTAACTACGTAATGTTTGCGCAGTGTGATTAAACTGAATCTTAATCACTTGAAAGGGGAGAGTTTTACTGTTTTGAAAAATAAATATTTGTCGGATAAAATAAATACGCGTATCAAGTAGACTTTGACCTATCTCTTAAGTCACATAAATCTATCGATGTAAAACTCTTAATTAATTGTAAAAAATGACTGCAAATATTACCAGTCATAACCATAAACACAAGGTTGGATATACTAAAGATGCATCCATTCGATCTGCGTTTTGCGATGAAAATGCTATTTTAACGCCTCATACTTTTATCTCTATAAAGTACCCATTCGTCAATGCATGGAGTATTTTTATGGGTTCTTGCCTCAGCAACTAGTCCCCATTCCTCGTTGACAGGATGCAAAAAAATAAGTATCTAACCCAGGGTCGGGCAACCTTTTCAGAGTGAGGGCCAGATGAGACTTTTGGAAGGAGATCGCGGCCCGGAGTGAAAAACGAAATCTCTGAATTACTATATTTTGTTTACATGAATAAATTGTACAAAAATTGCATTGAACACTCTACAAATCTGATATTTTTTCTCAAGAGACTTCTGTGTGTGATGTTATAAAAGGCGCCGACGAAGAGCCATTTTGGAATAATGAAAAATAATGACGGGGAAGTAGCAAGTTGATCCAGCTTTCATTTTGACACACCTCACATAGGTTCTGTTTCATGCCCTTTCCTCCTCTAACGTTTCCTTTTGCCTCTCTCTTTCTCTTTTTCTATTTTCATCTCAGGCCAAGGATTTGAAATTAATAGTTAAAATGAAATATACATGCATCATCGCTCGCTGATATTCATACATTTTTATCCCACTGTAAATATTAATTGAAACCTACTTTTACGTCTATGTCACAAAATGATATGAGTTTTACTGGGAGGTCCGCGGGCCGGATTGCAATAATAAAGCATAGTAGGGTGGCGGGCCGGACGCTAAGCCTTCGCGGGCCGGAGGTTTCCCGCCCCTGATCTAATCTAATAGGTTCCGAACTGTATACATCAATGTATACGCAATGTTACATCAACGTGCTTGCTTTACAAATACTTCCACAGAATGTGCTCCGACGAACTTACGGCAATTGTACCCCTCCCTAAACTTAAATACCCTCGAGAAACTAGTAACAAAGTTCCACCCATTCATGGTAGAGGTCCCCAGATACCGGAAAACCTTCTACTTTAATAGATACTTTCCTGGGACCGCATGCCTTTGGAATTCTATGTTGTAGTTAGTTGGGAAGCAGCCTTGCGGTATTGTGTTCCACAGGCGGGTAGGTGTAGGTACACAGAGGGAGAATAGGAAATTAGTGACAGTGGTTGGGAATTTTTTTCAGGGAGAACCATAGATTAGAGTTTAGTCAAGCACCTACCATGAAAATAACGATAGAGCAGAGTAAGACTAGTAACATCTCTTCTTTGAAAAATTGGCTGTAAAGAAGAGAAGGGGAAACACTCCACTGTATTTAAAAGTCGATTTTATACTCTGTCAAGACAAGAAAGGGTGCTCTGAGCGGCTCCTCCCCAGATGTGGCAACAGTACCTCCCCATCTTATGACGTATTTGACTCTTATACAAGTAGAGGGTTGTGTCGTGAGATTCTTTCAAAACAATGAAATGTGTACTATTATAAATCTTCTTTTTTGCAAGTATTTCAAGTAGAAAACTTTGCGCACCGATAGCGAGCTGGCGAAGCCATTTAGTTTTAAACTTAAGTGTAACCGACAGAAATTCCATCTCAAACTTAAACACGGAAAACCGACACAAATGATATTTCTAACATAAGCGTAACAGACAAATGAAAATGTTATTTTAAACTTGAGCGTGACAGAAAAATCAAGCGACAGTGCCTCTTACAGATGTTCTTGAACGCACATATGAAAATAAGTTGCCCCTATTCAATATGAGCGGTTCGAGGTGAAAAAGATATTTCGAATCGCGCTGAGACCGACCAGACATTGCTCTTTCTGCTTCTCGTAAGATCGGTTCTCTTTATCACCCCAAACACTTTCTCACCCCTGAAGCAATTTTCTGTTTCTACAAATATGCTATCAGCCATTTTATAGATTACTGTTATCATATTTTGGCTGATGAATCTCTGTTTCATTTGAGGGTTCTTGATAAGGTTCAGAGGTGTATCTGTAATTTGGTTTGCCTCATCCTTTCTTCCTCTCTGCAACCTCTTTCACAAATTTGATGTTGCTGGTCCCAGTCCCCGTGCTTTTTTTACATTGGGACTTGCGCTAACTTTGACCCTGTCGTTAGGATTAGGGTCAAAGGGTGGGTTAGTGTTAGGGTTATCAGTAGAGTTAGGGTTAGGGTTAGAGTTAGTGTTAGGGCCAATGTCAAAGTTAGCGCGTGGTCCAAATGATGTACCCCAGTCTCTACTATAAGTTCTTTTATTGCATGTGTTCTTAAGAATTGAATGTTTTATTGCATGCTTCCTTTGTTCCAGCTCGTTTGTTTCGTTAGTCTGGTGGTCTTCACTAATTCGCTGTTCAAGGATCCCTGTTATAATACAATTTGTTGCTATTCTCTTACTGTTGCTTATGTTCCACTTATCTATACCCTTGTTTTTTTTAAACTAAGTCAATAAACATATCTTCCTTTTACATTAAACGTCTTTCGTCCTTTTTAGCTCTTTACACTAAGCGGCTTCATGCCTTGTCCGGAGCAACTTCCATAAAAAAAACATTTAAAACCGAAGAAGACAACAAAGAAAAGATCAATTACACGGAGATGTATATTTTTTGTAAATCGTGCATTGACGTCGGTAATATGTGACCGTAATGTAGGCCTACATCAATCTTAACACGAGAAATAATAGCAATTAATTGATGTACGGCATAATCACGTTGACACACCGGTTACCGTTAGATCAACGAGCTTAAGCAACACTGAACCTGACCAGTACTAAATAAGTGACTATTTGGGAACACCAGGTGCTGTACATGTCCTGGAGAGGATATGGGCACTAGGAGTTCTAGAAGCAGGCGCCATCTAGCCGGCAGGGATAAAAGCGAAGATTAGAAAAGAATACTTGAGAAAGACAAGAAAGTAAATTACACACTAGAAACCAAATAGAAAGAAAACAATATTTGGGCAGTGTCTCTAGTAAGATATCATATAGGACAAGAGGAAAATAAATGAGTATGCACCACAGAACTAGGACACTTATGATCATGCACAATCTACTGCATCTACTGGATGATACTGACCAACTGTATGTAAAAATGAAATAAAGAAGATGAGGACTGGTAATTATAGAAGATAAAAGGATTAGAAAAATACATGACTGAAAATAAGAAAGATTGATCATCGTTACCAAAAGCATAACTAAAATGAATAGTCAAAAAGCAGCAGGACGATGACAAAGGCGACGAAAAGAAAGATAGGAAGAGAAGCAACTACATGGACGATTTGTGAGACTAGGCAAAGAAATGGCGGACGAAAACACATGACCTACGAAAAGGACACTTAAACAGAGAAACGAAATTGTTACTGACAGATTGACAAAGTAACGCGATCAGAACGAACTACATAACCAAGAAGGATATATCACAGAAAAAAAAACAATTAATGGCTAAACTATAAATAAAGAGACGAAACGATAAATCACGTCATAAGTGAATGTAGCAAACGATCTTAAAAAGATGACAAAAAAACATGAGTGTGTTGGGAAGGTGATCAACTGAGAACTATGCAAATAAAGACACGTTAAACATCCAGATATTCAGACTAACGGTACAAGCGTAAATCGGAGTCAGTATTAGAAAATGAAAGATTCAAAATTGTATATGTTTTGAAATAAAAACGGAACAACTCATTCAAGCAAGAAGATGATAACCATTATCATTTAACAAATTGTAGATTTCGCCGTTAAAGCAATTCAGAGGGTGAAGTGAATGGAGGCAGAAAAAGTCAACAAATACATGGTGCTTGCCAGAGAAGTGAAATAAATATGGAACATGAAAAAGACCACTCAATTACCAATAATAGTAAGAGCACTAGACGTAGTTCCGATAAACCTGAAAAAAAAAACACGATGAGAAATTTCAATCACAGGGGGATTGACACCATAAAAAGTACCAAACTTATAAAAACAATTGAAATATAAAGAAAAATCATCGGGTGCGGAAACCAACTTACATAACCAGATAACGTCGAAAAATCACAGAAATAGAATAACACAGAAATCACATTATCTGATCCGCCGTTTACCACCAAAACAAGACGATGACACCAGCATCGGTTGGTGTCACTGAAAATAATCATGAAGAGTCATTGAGGATAAACAGATCGAGGAGCGAGAGCACTATCTAAATCTCTACTGGATTTGAAGAGTCATGGGAAGGCTTATTGTCACTCAGGTTACAAAAAAATAAATTGAGGTGTCAATAGTAAACGGCTGTTGTAAGAACGTACATTTATTTGTAATCGGAATCGAAACAAAGCAAAGAGTTCTGAAACCCTAGCGAGGCTTGTTGTCACTTAACCCCCAGGGAGCACCACCTGTTCTTTTTCCATGAACGATCACTGGTATTGTACGCGTGAGAAATCGTGAGAAAAAAATAAGAAGAATGATTATAGAGAATAATCAGAAGCGCTGGAAACGCCATACAATCATTTGAACAAGGAAGACGCATTTAAAGAAGTAACGAAATAAGTCTACCTATAGCATAGATGCAAAGGACTGAATGAATGTCTCGGAAGAATAAATAGATGACCATTTCCCGCGGAGACAAGCGTTATAAACGACGGTTCGATTGGCCATCTTGATTAGCTCATCCGGCCAATTGTCTCCTTAAAGAATGTCAGTCTAAAACGAACTCGCATTGGACGGCCAAGGGACGTTATTTGCCGTTCACTTAAGGAATTCTTTAAGCCATAATCGCCAAAAGAACCCAAAAGACTCCGTAAATTGAATCAGTCTTAGTTGAAATTAGCGTTGACCGAATGAGGCGAAACCTCTCTGATGAAATGGAACCAAGTATTTCGTGAATAGCTGATCGACGGAGTCGTTAAAAAGAACCAATTGCGATGGTACGATTGTCTGAGAAAAGAGACAATTAGGAATCACACGCACGCGTACGTAATCAGATTTTACAAGTTACGTTCAAAAGTATTTACAATGAGGATGTATTTGCCGAGACTAAAATAAATTCGATCTTCAGGCTAGGATTAAAGTGTAGTATGTGTTCTCTCCTCAGTTGCGGAAAATGTTCTAAACTGAGACAAATGTTATTCTTGGTCCACTTCACAGTGTTCCTTTCGGGGGGAGCTAGATTTACCTCACATTCACAATCCCATCTTGTGACTAACTCTGCCCTCGCGGGGAAGCAAGTAAATACTAACATGTAAATTAACTATTTATTGATTTTTATGTCCTTCTGACATCTCTACTATGAATCAATAATCAGATTTCAACATTAAATCTTCGTCTTCCTCCCCCCCCACCCATACACAAACAAAATGATGTAACTTTAGGCAAGTAAAATAATTACCCTCAAGTAAATTCGAATTTTTATGAATAAATGATAGAATTATTTAACTATTTTAAAGAAATATTATTGAATTAAAATTTACAAATGTTCGCACAACTTTTGTGTGTGCTAGCTCTGAACTGAAAAAAAATCCTATATCTCTACAAAGCCACCATTCACGGAGTATGCATAGAGTATAGTTGCCACATCTGGGCTGAGACATCATTCACTAGTCTCTCCATCTTAAACAAGGTTAAAAAACTGAGTCGCCAACTTAATAGGTACCTCACTATCCACCAAGCTCCAGCTCCTGTCCCATCGCCGAAATGTTGCTTCCTTGTGCCTGTTTTACAAGTACTTCGATAGATTGTGCTCTGATAAGCTTGCTGCTCTGGTACCCCCACGACGCAAATTCACTAGACCAACCCGACAATCTGCCAAATTCCATCCATTCTCTGTGGAAGTCCCCAGATGCCGAAGAGCTGTCTACTCCAAAAGCTTATTTCCTCGTGCTGCTGGACTCTGGAACTCCCTTCTTGGTCTCTGTTTTCTTGACGGTACTGACATGCAGAAATTTAAAACTAATGACATCTCGCTACACAGCTTCCAATTTAGGTTGACCCCTCCCCCCCACCCCCCAAAAAAAACTCTCACCCTTTTTCTCAGTAGCCCCTTAC
Organism: Sepiola atlantica; assembly: GCA_963556195.1. NCBI lineage: Eukaryota > Metazoa > Mollusca > Cephalopoda > Sepiida > Sepiolidae > Sepiola > Sepiola atlantica. The sequence continues at coordinate 79,101,280 of OY744543.1, read as the reverse complement.
GTCTACAGTGGCGGCCTGCCTTGTTTGGGGTGAACTATGTAAAAAGAAAAATCAAAATGGTGTCTTAGCGAGTTTTCCCAACATGTGTTTGCTCTTTTTTTTCTTTTTTTTTCTTTGTTTTTTCGCCAACAATGACCCACTGGTGCTTATTTTCAAAGCAATGGAAGTAAGTGAATGTCGTGTGCTTAAAAAGCATTACTTTCTGATTTTAAAAATACTGTTCATGCAAAGCGATGCTTGATAGATTTTATTCGGACTCTTCTCCCTCGGGGGCAACGCTTACTTTAAACGCGGGCGTACATGACACACAAGGTGCTGAATGCACAGATCGCCGAAATTCGACAGTTGTCCCAGAAAATATTTAAAAAGT
>OY744543.1:79080910-79095910 GCA_963556195.1 Sepiola atlantica | reverse complement strand
GCAACAATGGCGAACAATTGACGATAAGGGTGCAGGATTTCTTAAACAAACATGGCGTCCAGCAACAGAAAGATAAACAGAAAAGAATATCAGAACGAGGCTAACACAACACGCGCCAAAACAGGAACGCAGTCGACGCGCAAACGCACACGCATTCACAGACATTTTGAAATAAAGACCCACGCAACATGATTTATAAAAACTAATGGCAGTTACTTAAACTGATATTTGCAAAAAGTAGTTAAATCAACTATTAAATGGTAACTACATAATCACAAATACCTACGATATATGCCGTTAATGCGGTGGTTAAGTGGTTAACAACGTGGACTGAGGACCTGTCTGTGCCGGGTTCGAATCCAGTTCCATAGAAACACTTTCATCAAAACCCACACCTGACCTAGGGGCTAACCTCCTGGAGAGGAGGTAAATAAAATACCGTTAACAGGCTTAGCTTGGCGGCGCATAGAATATTAATGAACGTATTGGTCAGAATATTTCGCATTTTTTTAGATGAGGATTGGTAGTTTGTATATGGAGATAATTTTCCTTAATTTTGTTTAAACAAAGTTCACTCCAAACAAGGCAAGTTTCTACTGTAAGCATAAGGGGTTACTGAGAATTAGGGTGAAAGTTTAGGGAGTCATCCTAAATTGGGAGCTGTGCAACTAGATGTTTGTTCACATTAGTTTTAAATTTCTGCATGTCGGTACAGTCGGGGAAACAGGGAAGAAGTTCCAAAGGCCGGCAGCTCGAGGAAAGAAGCTATTGAAGTAGAAGGCTCTCCGGCATCTGGGGACCTCCACAGTGAATGAATGGGATTTAGCTGATTGTCGAGATGGTCGAGTGTATTTACGTCGTGGGGTCACAAAAGAATCAAGTTCATCGGAGCATATTTCATTGTTGTACTTGTAAAACAAGCACAAGGATGCAACATTACGGCGATGGGACAGGGGCTGGAGCTTGGTGGATAGTGACGGACCTATTACATTAGATACTCTTTTTTTGGACCGTGTCTAAGAGGGAGAGACTGGTGGATGCTGCACCAGCCAAGATGTGACAACAATACATTATGCATGTAAACCGACTGTTAACTATTCTGGAGTTTAATCTTATTTGGCGAATTCAAACTAATATTCTCATATTGGGTGTTATATTCACAACGGTTCGGTCGATGTAACCTCTTCGAACTAGGAAATCTGTACACAATTCCGAATTCAACCGTGGTGTTAACTTAACTGTTTATTTAATCCACAGGAAGATTGTTCTAATTATTTTTATTTTTGTGGAAATCGCTCCAGACAAGGGATAAAGCCACTTTATGTAAGGAGCTAACAATAACAAATATGATTATCGCAAAGACAGGTGATGCCTATTGGCCTTAGTCTTAAAAAAAACAAGGTTATAGGTAGGAGGAAAACAGCCTGCAATTCTACTGGAAGAGGAAGCTGTATTACAATGAGGTATTCAAACAGCGAATTGTTGAAAACCACAAGACCAACGAGTCAAACGAGCTGAAACAAAAGAAGCGGGTAATAGACAACAGAAATGTTAAGAACACATAACGCGTTAGATTCAGCATGTGTTTAGAGAAGATGCGAAAGATGTAACACAAATTAAGGAGTAGTTTAACCGATTCAAAAATTGCCGCACCACAGTGGAGAGTGACCAGCGTCCTGCCAGGCCCCAAACTGCTCAGTATGTAGCTTTTGTTGCAAGAAAGCAAAAAAAGAGATAATGCGGACCGCCACGGCGGAGGTGAACATAATTCCAAAAGAAGACTTCCAGAGGTGTTTTCGGTAGTGGATGGATCGGTGGGCTAAGTGTGTACAAACACAAGGGCCTACTTTGATTAGGGTTCCAACCCCGTTACGTATTTGTAACATTTTTTCTGGCTTAAGGTCTACTTTTTGGATATGTATACCTAAATATATGTATATATAAGCCAAAATAAATATATATATATATATATATATATATATACATATATATATATATATATATATATATATATATATATATATATAGTCATCCACATAACAACTGTTTCGCTGTATCACAGCTCTTCAGTGCGGCTAGATCAGCTAGTGCCTCAAGCCGAGATTGAAACTACATCGTCGAGCTTATGTCTCTACCCTTGCATTATAATACGACACTGGCTGAATGGAAGTGACATCTCAATGTAAACATTGTCAAGTGCCGTGAGCTCGAATTAGTTTTATCCAATGAAACCTAATGGCAGTTGGCGATATCCTTACAAATAAGGTTTACCCCAAAATGTGAGCTTCATACAATCATCCACATACAGACCGTTTCGCTGTATCACAGCGCTTCAGTCCTGCTAGATCAGCTTGTGTCTCAAGCCGGGATTGAAATTTAACCGTCGAGCTGACAGTCGGTCCCTCTACCCTCTACGACACTGACTGAATGTAAGTTATTTTTACTCAAGTCCTGGCTCATTACGAAACAGAAATAAAATCGATAATAGTAAAGAACAGAAACGAATGATAGCATGTTTCGAGAAAAAGGAAAGAACATCAAGTTAAAAAATGACGGAATAAAAGAATGAAGAATCGAATGAGAGAAAAAAAAAGAAAACGAATAAACGAAGTTTCGAGATTCCATCGGCTCATTCGTGCGCAAAATGGCAGAAGAAATCCGCGGTGATTTCTTTTAATAATGATTTAATAATTGGCCTCCTTTGATGTAGAGAAACCTTTCCCGTGCGAAGCCGTGGCAAATCACGCGATAATTACGTGACAAATAAATGGAGAAAACAAAAACAAAACTTAAATTAAGTAAAAGACGAGACCGAAAAATATAAAATAACATAGAAATGCTGGATTTAAAAAAACAAATTGTTAAAAATATAAATGACGTATTGATAAAAGAATTTCGACATCAAAGAATGTAAGCTAATGATGAAAACACTGACATTAGTTTAAAAACTAAATAAATCCTGTTGCAAAAATAGGAAAAATAATATTAATCAATGCATGATCTGAAATATTTCCCAAATAGTCACACAAGCCCTGATTGGTACCACACATAATGGTCGTGAATAGTCTAGGAGAATGGAAAGATCGAAAAAAAACTTAAAGATAGGTTTATACATCGGCAAGCCTCGACTGGAAACCAATTCCAGAGATAGCCAACGATCCTTATTTACAAAAAATGAAAGATAAACGGCGAAAATCTCAACAACTCAAGGCACCAACCCTTTTTATTTCCAGTTAACAATCACGAATATTGTTTTTGATTTTATTATTATTATTTGTACTCACTGGGAGTTCTCACACAGGTCATCAGTGATTGCTCAATAATTCCCTGGAGTCTCCCCAGATTTCTAGTATTCTCCACCTTTTTTCGATAGCCACCGCAAATAAACTTGCAGTATCGCAACAGCCGTTTAACATTGATTTCTCGCTGGTAAGGAGAATTAATCTTCTCTGGGATTTGAGTGGCAATAAACCTCCCCAAGGTCCCAGCACTCTCTACACTTCCAGTGGAGGTCTGGTTTGTGCTGTCCCTCGTCGGTCTTCTCATCCTCCTTGACTTTATGCAAATATTTTGTGTGGTGTCAGACTAGGCTCATACCATTTTTTTAGGGGGGGGAGGTGATGGTGTTTCTTATTATTTATATTATTAATATTATTATTATTTCATAGTAGTCTCAATTTTTTTATGTTTTTAGTAGTAATTTTCTTTTTGAACATCAAGTCAATTCCCTTGACTTTAGACATCCAAGCTGTATCTTAACACCTTCGCTGTTCCTAACATGCAAGCTTTTTGAAAAATTGGAAAAAAAATTGTCTCGTCAATCTGTTAAAGCCATTTATGCTGACTTTTCGTTATCGTTTCAAGTGTTCCGGTTCAAACGGGAATCACCTTGACTTCTTTACATTTTCATAGTCTAGCTAATTCTCATTTTAGGTCTTGCGACTTGTTCATTTTTTAGCCTTCTTTCTCCTGCATTGTGGTATCAGAGAGGTTGGATCTTTACACGGATTCTTCTGGATTTACCAATACATCTGAACCCCATACTACTTGGATTTCCGTTTTTTGGTGACCCTCTTTTACACTGGAAAATGCCCGTTTGAACTTTAAAACCTTTTCAACTTTCGAATATTATCCATCATTAACCTCCTCTGATGATAAGATTTTAATCTTTGAAAAACCTGGCTTAAGGAATGAAAGAGAAGAAAAATAAATATTGTTATTCACTAAATGTCCTTGTTCTGAACAACCGAAGATTATGATTTGCTTCCATTTGCAGGTCTTATTATTTTCATTGACTTATATATATATATATATATATATATATATATATATATATATATATATATATATATATATATATATATATATATATATATAATAAAAATGGAATTCTTCTTTCGTGTGAATCATATGATCATGGTGTTGGTATTAGTTTCCCCGATGTTTTTCTAGTTAGAAAACTTTCTGGAAAGAAATCGGGTATTTATGAGAAGGACCACGAGAAGGTCGCCAACATGCCTAAGTGAAAGTGGTACTGAGGAACCGACTGGATTCGAACTTGGAACACCCAGTCTGTGTCGTGATCCGCTTAACCACCGTCACCTCCCAAAATGGAATTGAGGAGAAGCGAATCAACAAACTAACAAAAAATATAAACCTAAACACATATAAAAGCTCTACCAAGATATTTCAGTTGCTAGAAAGCAACCATCCTCGGTTGGAAATCAGAACATTGGTAGAGCAGAACATGTGTTAGAGTATATATCTTTTGTTAGTTTGTTGATTCACTTAACCATATATATATATATATATATATATATATATATTGGTACAGAAAAATTAGTACAACATTCGTACCGTCGGTTTCAAGCACAGAAGGACTTAACCATCCGGCTCTCTTCAGCTTCTGTTGTCTGTGCTTGAAACCGACGGTACGAATGTTGTACTAATTTTTTTGCACCAAAATAATAAATATTACGCTCTTAATTTTTTATTTTTTATTTTAATTCTCAATTAATCGAACAGTCTGCTGGGATTTTTCCTGCTATATTACAAAGAAGTTATATACATATATATATATATATATATATATATATATATATATATATATATATATATATATATATATCGACAAAAAATATTTCAAAGTTCGAAAATATTCATATGATGAAGGTCAAACTCTTTAACCCTTATCCTCGAGTGGACTTTGGGCCGTCATAAGCGGTGACCTTTGATTAATTTTTTTTTTAAAGGTCAGAAATTACATCGACCGAAACCTTGTGTAATTAACAACCAAGATTAGAATACTAGTCTCATTTATGAATCCTCATCTAAAAAATCGGATAAATAAATTTCGTGTATTATTTAGACTGCTCTTCTCATCTTGGATGTTATTATCGCAACGTTTCGGCCTATGTAAGCTGACCTTCTTCAGATGCGTTTTGTCGAACTCGGGAATGTGTACGGAATTTTGAACGGAATTATTTATTTAATTCACGGGAGTGGCTTGCTTTACTTCCTGTTAGTCATGACCGAGCAGAAGTCGTAAGTAATTCGTGATTGTATTTTTAGTATCGCCCGTACTGAGGATTGAACCTGCAACTTCCAGAAGACTGTTACTTAAAAACTGATTATTAATTAGCAAGTGTATCACTTGCCCTACGGGTCCTTGCCGAAAAATACGTTTCGTTTTCAGTATTTAATAACCAGAAATAGTTGATATGCTGTAAATAAATAGTGGCCTCCCCTACATCTTGATGAGGTAGATAATGAAAAAGAAACATCCTTCGGATCGCCCTCGACTACGATCGATCCATTAACAGGGAACGCAAACGATTCATAATAAGTTACGTGTTAATTTGGTAATATACCGTTTTGGATATTGTCTAGAAAGACATCAGAGAGTTCATTAAGTCAAGAAGACGGGCGGGGAAAACACGTTGTTTGTTGGCACGTTGAATGCCGGATAACAGGCAAATATGTTACAGGGTGTGACCATTCTTAGTTTGATGGTTAGAGATCAAAGGAAATGTTCAAAAAGAAATTAATGTGGTTGAACTTTGTAATTGAGTGTTTTTGTTTTCGGTTCATTGTTTGCTGGTAGTTGAAGAACTTCTACAGGATTGAATGAAAGATACTTTCAGAAACGTCCATACATCTTTAAAAGAGGCTCCGTCGGTGTGCCAGTCTTTCATACTCAAGGTGTGAATAGCATATTCGTCGGTCTGTGTAGTATCTGTTCCGATGGATACTACACTCCATACTGGTATTGTATTGTCCTTCGGGGCTTGACTTACGCCGGTCTATGGGTCTGTCCTGTGCGGTTCTAGGAGGTGCACCCTCCCAGGCTTTGCCTCCCCTCTTTGGGGAGGAGTAAGTTTATTGCTTACTGTCTGAGGCGCCCCTACCGGGGAATGCCGACGGGGCTGCCTATCCAATTTTTAAATGGTCAGAGTGCTCACCTCTCGAGCGCTGGCATATCTAATCTTACTTTCCTGACCTTGTGTCCCATCTTACCTTGTGGGAGGTAGATAAATAAAAGCATATTCGTCGGCCTTCTTCTTTCGTGTGAATCAGATGATTCTGGTGTTGGCATTAGTTTCCCCGATGTTTTTTCTATTTAGAAATCATTCTGGAAAGACATCAGGTACTTACGGGAAGAACCACGAAAAGGTTGCCAACATCCTTAAGTAACAGTGGTACTATGGAACCGACTGGATTCGAACTTCGAACACCCAGGTCTTCAGTCCGTGTCGCTATCCACTTGACCACTGTCATTTCCCATTCGTCGGCCTTTTAAGTTGAAGACTGGAATATCAACTTGACGAATGTCTATAAGAGTTTCATTCTGTCTCTTTTTTCTTCTTTAAGATATTTCACTCCTAACAAGGCAGGACGCCACTGTAGACATAAGGGGCTACTGAGAATTAGGTAGTAAGGTTGGGGTGTCATCCTAAGTTGGCAGCTGTGCAGCGAGATGTCTGTTTACATTAGTTTTAAACCTCTGCATGTCAGTAACGTCGGGGAAACAGAGAGCAGGGATGGAGTTCCAGAGGCCGGCAGCACGATGAAAGAAGCTGCTGGAGTAGAAGACCCTCCGGCATCTACGGACCCTCACAGTGAATGGATGGGACCTAGCTGATTGTCGGGTTGTTCTAGTGTATTTACGCCGAGGGGGCAGCAGAGCAACCAGTTCACTGGCGCACAATCCATTGACGTATTTGTAAAACAAGTACAAGGATGCAACACTGCGGCGATGGGACATGGAGCCGGAGCCTGGCGGATAGTGAGGGACCTATCTTTGGCTATTTATTTATACTAATTGGTCGCCGCGTAGCGAGGCCCTCGGGTACTCGAGGATAAAGGTTAAATAGATTTTCAGTTTGACGATAAATGTCAGCATGAGAGGATTTGAAACAATGGGTGGAAGAAGCTAAGATTATTTAAGAGCAGCTAAGCATCCAAGAGGGCAGCTCAGAAAGTATTTGTTTGCATTAAACTTGAAGACGACCATGTTGTAGTTGGTTGGGAAGCAGCCTAGTGGTATTTTCTTCTACAGATGGGATGTTGTAGGCAAGAAACCTTTTTTCGTGGAAGTTCCATTTGTTTTTGTTTTTTGGAGAGAGAAAGAGAGAGAGAGAGAGAGAGAGAGAGAGAGAGAGAGAGAGAGAGAGAGAAATAAAGGTTCTTTGTTACTGTTGTTGCTAGGTGAGTTCTTACTGTGAAATTTTTTATAGAGTACAGGGGCGGGAGCAGGGATTAGAGCCTAATCGGGAATCTAACATGTACATAACGATAGAGTAGAAAGAGGCGAACAATATCTCTTCTGTGCGTAAAAAGCTGTAGAGAATAATATGAGATCATCCCCCACAAAATTGTCAGGTCGATTTTATAGTCTGTCAAGGCAAGAAAGAGTTGTCCGAGCGGAACCTCTCGAGATATCACAGCATTACTCCATCTTAGGACGGATCTGGTTCGTATACGGGTAGAGGAATGCATTAGGAGTAAGGTATTTTCTAAAGCGGTAGAATGGTCCAACCATTTTTTCAGCGACATTAGCCACATATTATGGGTAAGTCTTCAATTTCAAGTTTTGAGTGAAAGTCAGTCCAAGAAGCTTATAAAAAGGGTTCTTCTTTACGGAAAAGGACATTCATTTTAACAGGGAGGGGATAAAAATCCAAGCGTTGGCAGTGAAAGGTGAGAAGCCTGGTTTTAGAGGTGTTAAATGTATATGCTTAAATATCTATGTTTGCTCGGTCGGTAGGTAGATCTGTCACGCTTAAGATTTAAATAGAATCCTCGCTTAAATTTAAAAACATATCTTAGATGAATTTACACCTCTCTATGAGATAGTATGTCGATCCGTTGCTCTGTCACGCTTATAGTTGAAATAGCATGTTTATCGCTAAACGCGAAGATCGTATGGACGCATCTTACAAATGTCCGTTACGGTTTATATACATCCAAGCATTTTAATGAAAGTCATTTTCGTTTGGCCGGTCACGCTTAAGTTTGAAATAGCATTTTAAACTGTACGTCTCACTTCCGTTTTTGATAAAGCATTTTCTTCGTTTGAAATAGCCGGTTTTTGATGAGTCACGAATTTCAAAAAAACATTTTCTTCGTTTGAAATAACCGGTCACTCATCTTTACAAGAGGTTCTGCCCATTAGTCTGTATGTCTGTTTTCTTTTTTATTATTAATGAGTTACAGTCTATCAAGGCTAAAAGCGACTCAAGGATAAGGATTCATAGAATGGATTGCCAGTTAAATGATGTAGACTATTGATGAATGTGATGAACAAAATTTGATTACTGACCGTATTTGTTGAAATGGGATTGAAAGAAGACTATATTGTAGACAGCAAGGAAGTTGTTCCGTGGTAATGAGTTTCGCACAGACGATGTTCTTTGGAAAGCAACTTTGTTCAGGGAATTGTCACATGGCGCTATGCATACAAAGGAAGAAATTTTTGTCACAATTGACTTTGAAAATCTTTTGGCTAAGATCAAAGTGTAGTATCTGTTCCGATGGATACTGCACGCCTGTCCTGTGCAGTTCTAGGAGGTCCACCCTCCTAGGCTTTACCTCCCCTCTTTGGGGAGGAGTAAGTTTATTGCTTACTGTCTGAGGCGCCCCTACCGGGGAATGCCGACGGGGCTACCAGGCATTTTTTAAATGGCCAGAGTGCTCACCTCTCGAGCGCTGGCTTTTCAAACCCCACTTTCTCGACCCGATCTTGGGTCACATCTTACTTGTGGGAGTAAGATAAAACTGGCCTTGTGCCTAACTCCTGGGAGGGAGTAAATAAAACTTTGAAAATCTTCTTGGCCTTTTGGCTAAGATCAAAGTGTAGTATCTGTTCCGATGGATAGTACACCCCATAGACCGGTACCGTCTTGCCCTTCGGGGCTTGATGACGCCGGTCTGTAGGTTTGTCCTGTGCAGTTCTAGGAGGTGCACCTTCCCAGGCTTTGCCTCCGCTCTTTGGGGATGAGTAAGTTTATTGCTTACTGCCTGGGGCGCCCCTACCGGGGAATTCCGACGGGACTGCCCAGGCAATTTTGTAGGCCAAAGTGCTCACCTTCTCGGACGCTGGCTTTTCAAACCCCACTTTCCGACCTTGTGTCACATCTTACCTTGTGGGAGGAAGATAAATTACTTTGAAAATCTATACTCATCATTAAACGCGTAGATTAAGTTGACGCATCTTAGGAATATATATTATCGCTGTTTTCCTGCTGATGTAAATGTGGCTATTATAGAATCATGAGAGAAAGAAAAAAGACCAAAAGAAAAATTCGTCAATAAAAGACGATGAAAGGGAAATAAAATTAAAAAAACGTTCATATTTGTAGCCATTTTCTTTTTAAACCACGTGTGATCATCCCGAATTTCACATGAAAAAAAGAAGACAGTGATTTAATTGACTCCCTGAAAGGTTTAAACGGACATAACAACATTGGAAAAAACTCTTTTTAATATTTCAAAGAAAACAAGTAATTTGATCGCTCACCCCATCAAACATCATGCTTGCTTTATCAAGAGGGTGTGTTATTTGCCAACTCCCCACAAGCGCTGGGGATAATACGCGATCGGTTTAATGGGGGGATACCACGCTCTAAAAAAGGCACAGTGGCTTAGTTGGTATCGACGCGTGTGGCAGGTTCAAATCCAAGTCATTCCACTGAAAAACGCTTCCATCAAACCCACATGACACTTGTGTCTAATCTCCTGGAGGAAGGATAAATATAAATGTTTACCCTGTCGCTTATCGAAAAGGAGTGGAGGGTGCTGGAAATCTGGGAGGAGTTGTTGTCACTCAGATTCCTTGGAACACCACTATCCTCCCAGACACTACCACCGTTTTGGAGGAGCAGTGTTATATATTTTCTTCGTAATGATACGATCTTTTCAAGATTTACCTCCATGGCATAACCTCCTCCTTGGATGGATAGAGTTGTATATATTCTGTTATCAAGATCCTATTTTCCCAAGCATTACCCCTTCATTTTGGGAATAAAGTTTAGTATATGTTTGTTCGATATAATACAGCCCTCTCAGACATTACTTCCTCTTTTTGTCGAGAGTTAGGATTAGGGTTAGGGTTAGGGTTAGGTAGTGTATTATTGGTGTGATTGTCATGACACCGTCCTCTCAAGGATTACATTCTCGTTATCTTTTTTTTTGGGGGGGGGGGGATAATATCGTATATGTTCAGTTGTCATACTTTGATGTAGACACACCTTTTTCTCAAAAAAGCCAGTCTACACCAAAAATTAAGGTCGTCTGACACGACCGAAATATTTGTTTATTTTAGAGATGGTACGGTTTTCAAGTCTGTGTGATCCACAATGCCATATACTAAATATTCCATTTGGTCTGAAATTCAATTTCATGTTTTGAACTCTCACACATTATCTACAAGGGGAGTTTGAATTACCTACTGGGGAGTTTGAATTACCTACTAGACACTATCCTCGAGTATCTTCGGTCTCTCTGTTCAAGGGTTTTTCAGGACAACCTGACATGAGGATACTTCACCCTACAAGTAAATCCTGACCAAATAATCAAAATAATAATTGTATTCGCAGCGCAAATAAGATCCACTCGACGCGGCTATATACTGGTGTATCTTCTCCAATTAAGCTTACCTCAAGTAACAACACTTAGCTGGATACTCCACCAGACTAGATGAATTCTTGTCCTATAATCCGGTACGACTAATAGACCACAAGAAATATATATTATAATATAATATAACGAACTGGTCAATTGAGGAAAGGAAAATTAATGTTCTTAACTTCTTTACTAACTCAACATTTGACAAGTAAATGAGAACTTTAATGGAATATCTATGTATCTCATATAGATATAAAATGTTATCCCCAGGAAAGGGGCCCGTTGATTTCTGAGAACTTCGACTAAAGTAAAATGAAACAAAAGAAAGAAATATATGTATAATGATAAGAATAGAATTTCAAAGTTAATTGTTACAAACATTTTTTCCTTCGTATGCCTAGCGCCATTTCAACAAATACGTGTCATATACCGTCCCGATCAGTAATCAAATGTTGTTCATCACATTCATCATATAAATCCCCTCATGATAGTCTTCATCATTAAACTGGCTTAATACGCCATAATCACATTGACACACTAGTTTCCGTCAAATCACCGAAGTTAAGTGACGTTCAGCCCGGCCAGTACTAGATGCGTGACTATTTGGGAATAAAAGGCGCTGTATGTAAACACCTAGCTATGGGTAAATAGCGTCGCCAACCCGCAGTTCCTAGCGTGGCGACTATGGCAAAACCCCCTAAATGACAGGGAGGGGTTTCTCCCCCAGGAGTGATCAAAACCCCTGATGGTTATATATATATATATATATATATATATATATATATATATATATATATATATATATATATATATATACAAGGGAGGCGCGAGAGTGCTCTATCCCTTAATAGACTTCAAAAACAGCCTATGCTAGAAATCTCATTTCTTTGCTCAATCATAACTCAAAAACCAATAAACCAAATGAGTTAAAACTTTGCACACATTTTTATTTGATAGGTTCTATAAATGTGTACAATTTCAGCATCATTAGTCAAGGCAATCCAGAGATCCAGAAAGGTCAGTCATATATATATATATATATATATATATATATATATATATATATATATATATATATATATATAAAAGTCGGGATAAAATATTCCGACGTCATGTAAAATAAAAAAAGGAAAGACAAAAACTATGTGATTTTTATGTATTCATCAACGTTTCGTCTTTATTGAAAGACTTCCTCAGTAAAGACGAAACGTTGATGAATTCATAAATCACATAGTTTTTTGGCTTTCTTTTTTTGATATATATATATATATATATATATATATATATATATATATATTAATGTAATTTCATACCATATCAATGTTATAAAGGGCAGATTCACGTCATTTACTAAAACTTATTTTTTATTCAGTATACAAGTGTTTCGGCAAACACCAATATATTTGTAAACTGCCTCGGCGCATTTATTTCTTGGTTTGACTATCTTCAGTGCTAATTGTACAAACAAAGCAAGGGAATAATTATAGCAGATGATGAATGATTAGAAATACAAATAGATAAAAGGATAGGATACATATACATTACCACCTGGATATAGCGATATCATAGTTCGACGTGAATATATATATATATATATATACATATGTGTGTGTGTATATATATATATATATATATACATATGTGTGTGTGTGTGTATATATATATATATATATACATATGTGTGTGTATATATATATATATACATATGTGTGTGTGTGTATATATATATATATATATATATATATATATACATATGTGTGTGTGTATATATATATATATATATATATATACATATGTGTGTGTGTGTATATATATATATATATATATATATATATATATGTAAGTACGGTTCATATTATATTCCAATAACCATGTTTTTATGTTATTATTTTTATTTTTATTTGTTCACATTTCTAAAAAACATAACATTTCATATATATATATATATATATATATATACATATATATATATATATATACTAATGATAATAGAATTAACGATAAGTGAAATATCGTAGAGTGATCTATCTCGATAAATAAAGCTCAATACATTGAGTAGAGCAATCAATTTTAAAGAAAGAAAGATGAAGATAAACAATTGTACAAAATTACATAAAGTTACATAAATTAATACACATTTTATTACAACTTTCGATGTAATAAAATTTGTATTAATGTATGTAACTTTATGTAATTTTGTACAATTTTTTATCTTCATCTTTCTTTCTTTAAAATATATATATATATATATATATATATATATATATATATATATAATTTTGATAATGACTACTGATTGTAATTTAGGATCTGCTCGCCTAGTTTTTCATGTATTTTAGCTTTTGCTTTGTTTTATACAATAATTGTACAAGATGGCCACACCAAGAAATAAATTCACTGGAGCATTTTACAAATATGTTGGGGTCGGCCGAAACAATTGTATGCTGAATAAAAAGTAAGTTTCTATGAAATGACGCGAATATTTTTTATAACATTTATATGATATAAAATGACATAAAAAATAGTGAATATAGCATAGTTCTGGCCTTAAACTATTGAGCTATTAAAATTACTTTATGTTATAAAATTTATATTTGTTTATATTTACAAATTCTAAATATAAATAAAAAGTACACACACACACACACACACACACACACATATATATATATATATATATATATACTTGAAGAATAGCAGAATGGGTAAAATTAATTCCACGAACACAACAGTTTTGCATCACTGGAATGTCTCTGCGCGAAGATGAAAATCAAGATATAACGATATTTCTAGCCTGGTGTATTATAGTAGTTACAAATGCGGACTTTCGACTCGGCATGCCGAGTTTAGTCTGCACTGTTGTGCCACTTTTACTAATACACTTAGAAGAGGTATAGATCTATTTGTCCACACTTCAGCTATGGATGAAATAGTAGGGTTGTCTGGACCTTCAGGCTTTGTAGCGTCACTAATCTAGGAGAATGAAAACTCCGAAATAACATCATTTTTTTTTTCTGCTAATCCAGGCATTGTTTCCAGTTTCCCTTGACTTGTCCTTTCGACGGGGCTTAAGCACTGTTGGTCCATGAGAGGGTTGTTTGAGAACTGCGTAACCCCTGATTCTCTATAGAATCCTCGTGCAGGTCTATTGGTGGTGGTATCCATTATCTCTGTAGACAGAAAGGATGCCTTCTTTATATATCAGGATAGAAACATGTAATGATCCAATTCTATTTACGTTACTATGTGTCCCGTATTCTAATGCCGCTTCTCTAGCCGCTTCTCTAGCCGCTTCTCTAGCCGCTTTTTAATTCTATACTGCGTTCCCTTTCCAATTGTTTACTTTGCACAGACAACCAACGAATTACATAGTCGTGACGAGCGTCGCAGATAGGCGAGACGCCATCTTGGCGCAAGCAAATTTCCCGTCTTTGTCCTTCAAGCAATATTGGGCTGTTTGCGTTGAACGTAGCACTCAAGCCTCGTCAAATCTCGTCTCATCTCGCATCGTCTATAGACTGTTTGCAGTCTATTATACTTCGCGTCTCCTTACTAGATGAGATTTGAAGAAAAAATCTTTTGTTCTCAATCGTTTCTTTCTTTTCTTGTCTTGTTGAAACGTCATATTGAATAGATTATAATCATTATTTGACTCACTAGGAGTTATCACACGAGCTATTCTCAGTGATCGCTCACAGTTAACGACGTGTGGGTTTCCCTGGAGTCTGAGTGACAACAAGCCTCGCCAGAGTTCTATTACTCTCTGCTGAAGTATTGCAAATCACTTTGCATTCGCTCAACATCCGTTTACTATTTATTGATCAATTTGATAACGGCTATTAGTTTCTCTGGAACCTGAGTGACAATAAGCCTTCT